>OW203722.1:7001302-7153802 GCA_934045075.1 Yponomeuta sedellus | reverse complement strand
TAAATAAATAAATAAATAAATAAATAAATAAATAAATAAATAAATAAATAAATAAATAAATAAATAAATAAATAAATAAATAAATAAATAAATAAATAAATAAATAAATAAATAAATAAATAAATAAATAAATAAATAAATAAATAAATAAATAAATAAATAAATAAATAAATAAATAAATAAATAAATAAATAAATAAATAAATAAATAAATAAATAAATAAATAAATAAATAAATAAATAAATAAATAAATAAATAAATAAATAAATAAATAAATAAATAAATAAATAAACAAATAAACAAATAAATAAATAAATAAATAAATAAATAAATAAATAAATAAATAAATAAATAAATAAATAAATAAATAAATAAATAAATAAATAAATAAATAAATAAATAAATAAATAAATAAATAAATAAATAAATAAATAAATAAATAAATAAATAAATAAATAAATAAATAAATAAATAAATAAATAAATAAATAAATAAATAAATAAATAAATAAATAAATAAATAAATAAATAAATAAATAAATAAATAAATAAATAAATAAATAAATAAATAAATAAATAAATAAATAAATAAATAAATAAATAAATAAATAAATAAATAAATAAATAAATAAATAAATAAATAAATAAATAAATAAATAAATAAATAAATAAATAAATAAATAAATAAATAAATAAATAAATAAATAAATAAATAAATAAATAAATAAATAAATAAATAAATAAATAAATAAATAAATAAATAAATAAATAAATAAATAAATAAATAAATAAATAAATAAATAAATAAATAAATAAATAAATAAATAAATAAATAAATAAATAAATAAATAAATAAATAAATAAATAAATAAATAAATAAATAAATAAATAAATAAATAAATAAATAAATAAATAAATAAATAAATAAATAAATAAATAAATAAATAAATAAATAAATAAATAAATAAATAAATAAATAAATAAATAAATAAATAAATAAATAAATAAATAAATAAATAAATAAATAAATAAATAAATAAATAAATAAATAAATAAATAAATAAATAAATAAATAAATAAATAAATAAATAAATAAATAAATAAATAAATAAATAAATAAATAAATAAATAAATAAATAAATAAATAAATAAATAAATAAATAAATAAATAAATAAATAAATAAATAAATAAATAAATAAATAAATAAATAAATAAATAAATAAATAAATAAATAAATAAATAAATAAATAAATAAATAAATAAATAAATAAATAAATAAATAAATAAATAAATAAATAAATAAATAAATAAATAAATAAATAAATAAATAAATAAATAAATAAATAAATAAATAAATAAATAAATAAATAAATAAATAAATAAATAAATAAATAAATAAATAAATAAATAAATAAATAAATAAATAAATAAATAAATAAATAAATAAATAAATAAATAAATAAATAAATAAATAAATAAATAAATAAATAAATAAATAAATAAATAAATAAATAAATAAATAAATAAATAAATAAATAAATAAATAAATAAATAAATAAATAAATAAATAAATAAATAAATAAATAAATAAATAAATAAATAAATAAATAAATAAATAAATAAATAAATAAATAAATAAATAAATAAATAAATAAATAAATAAATAAATAAATAAATAAATAAATAAATAAATAAATAAATAAATAAATAAATAAATAAATAAATAAATAAATAAATAAATAAATAAATAAATAAATAAATAAATAAATAAATAAATAAATAAATTCAATTTGTATTAACTTTGTGTAATCAAAGTCGCAGATATTAAGTGATTTTTGTAAATAATAAATATTTTAGCAAATTAATATTAATATAAAATTTGAAATGTCAATATTATTTTAATAATTTGTACTAAGGCAAGGATGGCCCAGAAATGTACGAAACAAAACAATGAATGTCTTAAAGCAATAATATTATAATATTAAATAGAATAAAAGGAAATAATTGAATTGATAATAATTTACATGTCCAAAATATTAATTTATAACTGATGTTACCAGTGATTGAAAATATCCGGAGGAAAATACTACATAGATACCAATAATGTAAGTACCAATAATCGAAAACTTTTTATTGCAGCAATTTCTGCTGGTCCAGCAGAATTTTTTTAGTGTGCACCCGGAAAGTAGCCCTTGACTGGAGTTGGCGAAGGGGTGGCGGTATATAATTCCAGCACTTTGTGGCCTGAAACCTAAAACTACCGCGAAAGGCGGCAGTACGGTGGTGGGGCACACGAAGTGGAATCGAATTAATCCGTATACAACCCCCCATTGCTCTTTGTCTAACGACAGCATAGGTACCGCCATCTGGTGGCGATTACCCGAACTACTTCACGCCATGATTTTCTAACCCAATCTATATTTAGCTCTCAGCGTGATAGCTTGTTCGGGGGTATGCCACTAGATGGCGCTGTTGCCTTTTCGTTCGAAACCAATATAAATAGACGTGTCTAGTTTTTAAGTCTCCCCTTACGGAGTGATTTCGAAGCCATCCTCGCTCTAGGCCCCCATACCGTGATGTTCGGGGATTTCAACTCGAAACACACGGATTGGACCTGCCTACAGACGAACTCTGGTGGCATTGCCCTTCTCGGTCTAACCGAATCGTTGGAATTAGACGTCCTATGTCCGTTTTCTCCAACTCACTACCCTGACAACCCACCGCACTCCCCCGACGTGCTAGACTTCGCCCTTTTAAAGGGCGTCAGCCTCAACCTCAGGTCGATCGAGCCTCTCGACGACCTAGGTTCCGACCACCGACCGGTCTCGCTCCAGCTAGGTCCCCCGACTCACTCACCCTCTGTTAAGACTATCACCAACTGGGACGGTGTTAAAGCCTCCCTAGTCACCGTTGCTGAAGCCCCCGATTCGCCGCTTGTGCTCACACCCGGCTGTCTTGACAGCACGGATAAAATAGATAGCGCCGTAGACTCCCTCACGCATGTGATCCAAACAGCCATCCGTGACAACGAACACCAAGTTCCGGTCCATGACCGTAAGCTCCCTCTTGACGTCAGAAATCTGATAAGGGCCAAAAGAGCCGCCCTTCGAAGGGCCTCGCTCTACCCAACTCCTGCCTACAGGAAACGTGCAAACGTCCTCCAGCGGCAAGTCCGGTCGCGGCTCTCCGAATTGAGCAACTCCAATTGGGGTGACCTCATGGAGACCATTTCCCCCTCCCACGTAGCATACTATAAAGTAGCTAGGGCCCTTCGGGTTGACGCGATCACCCACACCCCTCCCTTGATGCGTCCCGATGGCACTACCGCCTTCGAGGACGACGAAAAGGCCGAATGCTTCGCTGACAGCATTGAGGCTCAATGCTCTCCCAGCGTCCAGCATAGGGACCCAGTTCACATAGGCAAGGTTGAGGAGGAGGTCCGTAAAAAGACCTCCCTCCCCTTAACCGACGACCCTATCGCGGTATCCACTGACGAAATTCAGCTTTTTATCAAAAGACTGAAACGTAAAAAGGCCCCAGGAGCGGACGGTATTGCCAACCTAGCGCTCAAAAACTTCCCCGGCCAGGTGCTCACCCTCCTTGCCATTCTCTTCAATGCCTGCTTTGACCTCTGTCACTTTCCATCCGCATGGAAAGAGGCGACAGTCATAGGCATTCCCAAGCCCGGGAAGCCCCTCAACGTCCCATCTAGCCACCACCCCATCAGCCTTCTTAAGGCCATGGGCAAGCTCTTCGAACGAGTTATTCTCACTCGTATGAGAAACCACCTCTTCCCGTCAGAGGGACCCCCTCTCATCATCCATCACCAATTTGGCTTTCGAGCTAGGCACTCTTGCCCTCAACAAGTCCACCGCATAGTAGAGTATATCTTGAGTGGTTTCTTCCCTAGGCGCGAAAAGACGGTAGCCGTCTTCTTCGATGTCGCCAAGGCCTTTGACAAGGTCTGGCACGCAGGGCTCGTGTACAAATTGTACGAACTGGGTCTCCCCGACCGACTTGTCCGCGTCATATATAGCTTTTTGAAGGATCGGTCCTTCCGTTTTAGACACGAGGGGGTACTCTCGTCCCCCCGTCCGCTCAGAGCCGGGGTCCCGCAAGGCTCCGAGCTCTCCCCCCTCCTGTACATTTCGTACACAAATGACATTCCCATTCCCGGCGATGGGGTCCAATTGTCACTTTTTGCCGACGACACCGCACTCTACTGCAAGAGTCGGCAGATGTCGTGTATCCTCCGCAAACTCCAACCCGCGGTCGATAAGCTAGGAGCCTGATTCAGACTATGGCGCATCGATGTCAACCCGGAGAAAAGCACGGCTGTGCGTTTTGAACACAAGCGTGGACGGTTTCTCGGCGAGGACCCCCCCATTCGCATGTTAGGGACCCCAGTCCCCTGGCAAAAATCTGCCAAGTACCTAGGTGTCATTTTAGATAGGAACCTGACTTTCGTCCCACACATCCGGAAGGTGACCCGGACAGCCCGATTTTACCTATCATAATGCAGCAATTTATTAGGTCCCTCTCAGAGACGTTCTTCAGCACTGCTGAAGAACATCCCAACCCCCTGATCCGCGAAGCAGCGGCTTACTCTCCGCCCACGACGGACCCACGTTACCTGGTGCGCAGGCCCAGGAACGTACTCGTTGACCCGCCCGACAAATTGTCGTCAGACATGAACCACCTCTTAGAGGCTCGGTCCCAGTCAGACGCGCCCCCCTCCTCTGCCAGTGTCCCCCCTAGGGGGGGCACTGCTCTTTCATAGCAGTTTGTAATATAAACTCTTCTAAGCGGACGCTCCGCTAGGGAGCTCCGCTGTGCGCCCTCCTCGGCCTCGAGGGGGGTCGCTCCCGATGTGGGTTTAGGGGTCTTTAGGACCAAAACCAGTCCCAAGGTGGTGTTTAGTGGGTAGGCGCACTTCTTGTGAGTCCCACATTGGCAGCACGGCCGGGTCCGTGCTGTTATGCATGAGCATTCACCACCTCCCTCCCCCGTGTCCTCCGGAGGGTGCCCTTTATAGGGTTAAAAAATAAATAAAAAATTTAAGTCTCTCTCGAATACACCGCCGATCGCATCACACGTTTCAACTTCCCCTCGTCTGCTCCCCTGCCTCCTGGTTCACGTCTTTTCACTCTTCTCCATATGAGTTTTCGGTATAAATATGCTGGTTTTTGCGTTTTTATTACGCCAAACAATAAAACAGCCGTGAAAAATTTCAATCTGTTGTCCATTTTGAGTCCAATTTCAAGCGCTGATGTATTTAAATACTTCAGACGCTTAGGTTTCCTCACGTTGTTTTCCTTAACGCTTGGCGAGTGGTATTGCTAAGTTATGAACATTTCTGAAGTTATAGAAATAACTTCAGAAATGTACATAACTTAGAAAAAATCATTGGTACATGGCCGCACTGAGAGTCGAACCTGGGTCTCTCGAGTATATTGTGCCGCTCTGAGAAAGATTAAGGAAACAGTAGGTAATGTGGGTGGAAGGGCTATCAAAGGCGCCCCAGGTGGACATACTTCGACTAAATAAGGGAAGTATTAGCAAAGGGCAAGATAAAAAGTACCCGAAGCCGGCGTAAGTGCTACCACGCATGCCCACTACAGATGGTATTTTATTGGCAATTTCCGGCGCTGAGTTATTTGAATGCCGCAGACACTCAGGGATTCGGAACCGAGTAACCCAGGTTCGATACCCAATGCGGGCATGTACCAATGACTTTGTTTTCTAAGTTAGGTGCATTCCTGAAGTTATACTCGTAGAAATGATATCTTTCGCTAACGGTGAAGAAAATCTTCGTGATGAACAATATAAGAGCCTTTTTAAAAATAACGATTCCTCTTAATGAGACATTAAGCGATGATTTATTTAGGACGGCTGACCGATATTTGGGTCGCCCGTTTCAATGGGACTCCAAACGACTCTTTAACAGTTTCTCCCGACCCTCCCGCCGAGGATTTATCTCTCAATTTTCCGGCTTGTATCGTTCGATATTGTTTTTGTTAACGTTAAATTGGAGACATCGATTTGACCGGCCCTTACAAATTGAAAACAAAGGAAAAGCGAGCTCTCTATTATTTATATTTTCTTAATAATTTATTTTTAAGTGAATGGCCAGTATGTACTTACGTGGATCATTAAAAAGCGGTCAAGTAGCGTTTCGAGGGTTCCTTAAACAAGATATTTTTTTCATTACTTTTATTATATACCAAACTCGTGATTTATTTTTATTTCGGGACCCTTAACCGGTGTTTACCTCATACTTGGTAAATTTTATTCTATGTTATTTTAAAAAATACATTTAAATTTAATTGTTAGGTTCAACTACCTCAGTATGTACTTACTAACAGTTTTAAATAATTATACTATTTTTTTTTATGCACTAACCCGTGCTAAGGACAAATTTAAAAACCTATTTAGAGGCCAAAAATTTCACCCATGCCGGGATTCGAACCCGCGATCTCTTGCTATCCGTGCCAGCGCTCTTTCCAACAGAGAATAGTGTAAAGAGGTTCGAAATTTCACTGAGTCGCCCATTACCTCAGTTGGAAAGAGCGCTGGCACGGATAGCCAGAGGTCGCGGGTTCGAATCCCGGCATGGGTGGAATTTTTAGCCTCTAAATGGGTTTTTAAAAAGTTTTAAATAATTTCCTTGATATACGATGTTTCGTGATGAAAAAAGTTTTGCATCCAATTTAAGTGAAACCCTTTCAAATATTTCCGAAATAAAATATGTCGAATAACATTTGCATCCTTTCAAAGGTAATATTTCAGGACATCTTTTTTATATTAGATAGTGCAACACGGTATATGAAACACGTTAAGGCTTAATTTCCCGATTTAAAGTGTCATTAATCTCGTAAGTAAATAATTAGGGCACTCTAATTGATGTTGCGGCGCAAAACAAAAAGGCGAGAGGTAGATAGATAGATAGATAGAATATTCTTTATTGCATGTACACCAAGGATTACATAAGAGACTTATAAAATAACAGTACAGTACAAGTGGCGGCCTTATTACTAAAAGTAATTTCTTCCAGACAACCATTGACGGAAAAGAAGAAACGAGAACTGAAATACGGGTAGTCGGCGCAACTAAACAATATTAGATAACATATTAGGTTTTTGTAAGTATCCTTAATCGTGCATGTAGACCTTTTTTTGCTTATGTTGGTCGATTAGTAAAATGAACCTAGTGAGTAAGAAACGTGATGTTCAGCAGACCATGGCTTAGGAGGTACATAAGTAAACTAGTACATAGTATTACATAGTATTACGCAAGGATATGCACTTTTAGTGTCGTAGAACTTTTATAAATAATAAAACTGGAACGACTTTAACTTTGTGCTTTATTTGTACTGTTTTATTTATTTTATATTTATAATAAAAACAGAAAACTGGATAAAAAAGGAATAAGCAGTTAAAATAGTCAGGTCTAGTCAAGATGTGAAGTAGTAATGATAAAATGAGGGAAATCTCGAAAATGTGTGACAAAATTTTAAATATTTGAAAATGATAGATAGAAAAGGATATATAAAAAATGGTGCAAAGAGGTTTGCACCATTACACACTTAAGGCGCTCGGGGGCGCTCACTTGCGCCACTGATGGAATAAAAATCATAACTTGTATTATAATAAGTTTTCATCTAAAAGTGAACATGAGAAATCTTAAAAAACCTATTTAGAGGCTAAAAATTCCACACATGCCGGGATTCGAACCTGTAATACATATTTCGATACGTAATACAGAGAATATTGTAAAGAGGTTCGAAATTTCACTGATGCCGGTGAGTCGCCCATTAGCTCAGTTGGAAAGAGCGCTGGCACGGATAGCCAGAGGTCGCGGGTTCGAATCCCGGCATGGGTGGAATTTTTAGCCTCTAAATAGGTTTTTTTTAACTGTCCTTAGCACAGGTTAGTGCATTAAAAATTATATAATGAGAAATCTTAAAAACTATTTTCCGGTGTACAATAAAGAATATTGTTACTTAACTGTATTAAAAACTTATTTAGAGGCTAAAAACTCCACCCATGCCGGGACTCGAACCCGTGACCTCTGGCTAACCGTGCCAGAGGTCGCGGGTTCGAGTCCCGGCATGCGTGGAATGTTTAGCCTCTAAATAGGTTTTTTAATATTGTCCTTAGCACGTGTTAGTATAATAAAAAGAATATATTAATAATTTTAACAGTAACAACTATTTTTAAAACCTACAGTCTAGAATAGGTTCTAGACTGTAGGTTTTAAAAATAGTTGATCCTAGGGGATCAACAATCTAGAAGTTTAATCAATTTGCGCCAAAAACGGCTGTTTTTAGCGGAAATCGATTAAAGTCCTAGAATATTAATACTACATTGTAGGATATATACGAGTATGTTCTAAAAATAGTTGTCACAGTTGTTAAGCTTTCTCATGTTCACTTTTAGATAAAAACGTTTTATAATACAAGTTATGATTTTTATTCCATTGGTGCTTCCATTTATGCTAACGTTGGTGGCACGTTTAATACCTTAAACCTAGAGTAGCCTGAACAGAGTTCATGGCTAAATATGCAAGAAACATACGTTTACCCCAGTATCATAAGCCCACAATATTTGATCTTTCTCCCAAGAAAACACTCGTAAATTACAAAAAACCTCTCCTTTGCTTATTATTCGATAGGGACAATAAAAATAGTAAAAGGAACCCATTCCTATTCATGGCGACAATTTTGGCGTTATATTTCGCGTGTCTGTAGCACTTCCCAGCCAAGTAGTAAAGCAAACCAAAGCCGTCATTCTGGATTGTAATTTGGCCACGTGAAGATTCATCGTTCGATCTCTCGTCTAACTCAACCTAAGACGCCGTCAATGCCCTAATTAAATTTCAGATCCCGAGATAGGTAGCCTACAAAATAGATTTTGATGTGAAAGTAAAGTTATTATTGAAATTGTAGACTTTTAGTCCGGATCTACTTACGGGTGTTGTTATATCGGAAGAGTCCGACCAGGTTTCGCTCCGATTCGCAGAGCTTAATCATGGTGAGCAGAGACGGAGCTCGCGTAGTCGGTTGCTCGTCTCACAAGTCTACAATGTGTTGTGCTTACGAAATTCTTTCTTTTCAACAAATGTCAAATAAAGTGCTATCACTGTTAAAATATCGTAACAGTTAAATTTGGCAAAAGGCCTTATGCTCAGCCTAAAGTCGTCAGGGCACACACTCCACTAACGACGATGATTTTCAGCTAGAATGGCATTAATACCTATCTAGAATAAATGAAATTTGTATTTCTCAATGACTCGCCACACTCATACCTACATAGTTATAACTTCAAAATGTCTAATCGGGATTATTTCTTAGTTAAAACGTAACTACATCAACCGCGATTAGACATATGTAAGTTACAACTATTCTAGCATGCCAGCAACAATTTTAGCATTGTTTGACAAATCATTTCGTCGAATCACTCACAAGCATTTCTTTTATTTGGGTGATACACCCTTATATTCGTGTGAAGTTGCTTTTCGAACGAAAACGAAAACCGTAAGTATTCCAAAGCTTCGTTTTCGAAGTTTGAAGTATAGTTTTGCGGAATGACAGTCCAATACGTATTGGGAAAACATTTAGCGCGATCTAAAGGCGGGGCACGTCCTGTATGTTCTCTTTATCGGCTGCCTATTCACAGCAGAGCGACACTCAGCGATACATAGCTCTTGTCACGTGCGAGTTTCGAAGAAAAGGTTTAGATTACTAATAATGATGCAGTAGGATATATTTACCGTCGGGGCTGTAAGTGATGCAATTTGCTTAAGCCAGATGTCGCTGCCTGTACGTAATACAGAGATCGTGTATAAATATATAGTGTAAAGAGGTTCGAAATTTCACTGATGCCGGTGAGTCGCCCATTGGCTCAATTGGTAGAGCGCTGGCACGGATAGCCAGAGGTTGCGGGTTCGAATCCCGGCATGGGTGAAATTTTTAGCCTCTAAATAGGTTTTTAAATTTGTCCTTAGCACGGGTTATATTTAAAAATAGTATATATTTACCGTCCAACGCATGGGAACGTTTTCATAGACCGAAGACTTCTTTTAAACTCTTTTAAATACACAGATAGGTGACATGGCGCTCTTTAGGGGAAGGCTATGTCCAGCAGTGGACTAGTATAGCCTGACGACGAAATAGATAGATATCTAGATAGATAGAAAACATTTTATGGAAATTTCCCATTATTTCTTAACCTAAGAGTACAGACGAAGGCTTATCACTAACAGTAATCTCTTCCTGACAACCTTCGGATGAACTGGACTAATACATTAGAGAAGGAAGTAGATGTACAAAAAAACATAGAAAATGATAATTTCAGAGGTACCTATATAAATACATGCCTAAATAACAATGTGAATAAATAAAATTATCAACAAATTAAATACATGATGTTAACTTCACATGTTAAGTATAAATGTTGAAAGCCTATGAACAGATTCCTGTGGATTCCTGAAACATTTACTTCTTTGAAATTTTGTATGCTTGTTCAGTTTTTTTGCTATCCAAAAAAGTAACTCACACGCGTAGAAAAAGAAGTTAAATTAAAAAACTTTATCGTAAAATGTAAAATTTATTGTAAAATTTTGTTTGTAACAAAATGTAACTGAGATTAAAGGTCAGCCAAACTGAATCTGAAACCTGTAGCTTGGCATATATACATTAATTATTCATTACAGTTTTTGGTTTTATATGAATATGCGTAAATCCCACCAGACGTCGAAGTCTCGAAACCGATTCATGTTAGTATGTCTACTTTACGTGTAGAGAAAATCACTTATAAGATACGGATCCGCTTGATTTCCCTCGGGACTTTTTACTGGATTGAAAACCGCTGTTGCTGTTCTTTACCTATCTATTAGATAATGTACAATATTTTGTTGATAACAGAGCTTATACCGTGATTTTTCTTTCAATCTTAAAAGGACTTCCCGTCGAAAACGTATCGACTTTTACAAGCAATGACGCTAATCAGTTCTATTTAGGAGACTGAGCTTTGCAAATGTGATGTTGCTTTAATACATTATAATTGTGTATGCTGTTTTCAATGCACCAATGCGTTGGACAGTCACTAGGTATAATTAAAGCTTCCGGAGGGACCTTACAAACAGCAATACATCTGGTGCATAATCGGAACGAATTGAGAGCGCTGGTGGCGGAAGTTGCCCCACAGTCACGTTCCTCAGCCATGAGGACACGACGACAAAGAAAAGGATGCTGTTTGGCTCAAAAAATTTTTAGAAAGCCATACTTAAAGATATTAGTTCAGTCCATCCAAAGGTTGTCTGGTAGAGATCACTTTTAGCGATAAGGCCGCCGTTTGTACTCTTAGGTTAAGAAATATCTGTGTAATTTCCATTTTTATGTACAATAAAGTGTTCTCTATCTCTATTTATCTATCTTAATTAGGAGATCATGAGGTCCCGCCGGGGCCAGCCGCATTAATATCCTCAATCTGGGTATATTTCCATATTTGTGGTGTCGTTGCCTAGTAACTATAGTACACGGTGACCTAATTTGGGTGCTATGTGAAAATAGTTATTGAAAAATAATCAAAGTGGATCTCGAGATGGCCTTGTAACTCAGAAGACGAATATATATAAAAAAAAAGTAATCATAAACAAATAACCGAATACGATGAATTTCAGTACGCAGATATTTATTTGAGTTTCCGATATAGCCGAAAGTTTTGTCTTTGACTAATAACGTGGCTAAAGTTACAATAAATTTCAGGGTATTACTGATTGCCGCGGTTAATCATTGAAACGTTTCCGAGTGATGTAATGTTGGTTTTAGTAAAACAAAGTGACGGGCATTTTCCATTCAACATCCGGCCGTTCATGTAATTTCATAGTTCAAGTAATTTTAAGAAAATTTATTTTATTTAAAGTTCAAATATGCCCATATTAGTATGGAGAGGTATTTTTCTTTATTTAATAAAGATAAGCTCGCCTTTGTAATGTCCTATTTAATGTTTCGTGTGTTATTGCACACGATGTTATTGCACAGTATAATAATTATAATAATATGTCTAAACTAATGACCATTGCTTTAATCTATAAAATATTTAGCAATAAAATATATTTTATTACCGAGTCACACAAAAAAAATCATGAATTCAACGTACACGTCAAAAGATCTAAACTTCTTATTACATGTTTATCGAATTTGAGGGGCGCTTGCGCTGTTCGCTTGAATCTAAGCTTAGTACAATTTTGATAGTATTTTGTAGTGATAATCCGTTTTGAATTGTTTAAGATCAAGATTTAATTGCTAGTGCAAGTGGTTCTAAATGTATTAAAAATGAATGTTACATCAAATCGAAATAATATTGAAATTGTAAAAACTTCATGGCTGTTGATGAATAACATTTAATTTTAATAGCATATTTTCCTCTCAGTTACGCTTCACATTTATTTTTTAAAAATTTTTATTGACGTATTATTTTAAAAAACCTATTTAGAGGCTAAAAATTCCACCCATGCCGGGATTCGAGCCCGCGACCTCTGGCTCCGTGCCAGCGGTCTATCCAACTGAGCTAATGGGCGACTCACCAGCATCAGTGAAGTTTCGAACCTCTTTACAATATTCTCTGTATTACGTACAGGCAGCGACTGATATTGATGTCCTCCTCTTCGAATCCGATGACGGCGACCTCAAGGATTGGTAGGACTTCTGCGGTGGTGCGCTCGGATGTGACTCGCGAAGCCCAGCTTTTTTTTAAATATTCGTTTACATTGGCCGCAGTCATTGTACGTGTAAGAGTATGTGGGCTTTGGACGGGCTTTATGCTGCTGTCTGTTGGAGTCGAGAGTCTCTAGCCGGGTATCTTTCAAATCTGTCACTTTGTTGTGAATGGTGGAGCGCCATTCGCTGCGTCTATAAGCATCAGTGAAATTTCGAACCTCTTTACACTATTCTCTGTATTACGTACAGGCAGGGACATCAGGCTTAAGTAAATTGCATGCCGGATACACGCCACGGATAGCCAGAGGTCGCGGGTTCGAATCCCGGCATGGGTGGAATTTTTAGCCTCTAAATAGGTTTTTAAAATTGTCCTTAGCACGGGTTAGTGCATTAAAAATAAAAATAGTATAATGACGTATTATTGTTGGACACTAATAAAAAAATCCTTGTTGTAATACATGTTTTTTTTAACAGTGCCATGTCAAGGAAAATTTAGGAGCCTGTGACATAATTTCTTGCCACACAGCGACATTGAATATGTTACAAATTCCCCTACCAATAAATTCGTGAACGCTCAAACTCGAAGAAAGTCACGTACTTTTTACTCCAAGTCGGGATTAAATAAAAATAATCTTGCAGCTCAGACTGCGTTCACCTTTAAGCCGAGGCCGTGATATTTATTAACGTTATTTACATTAAGCACGTAGCTATTTTGTGTGTAGGTTATTACTTTCCTTGTCTTATGTAGAACTTTATTATAAGATATATATATGTATGTTTATAATAAATTATAAGTTTATATAAGTAACGGTATGTAAGTGTAATATTATTAAGTATAAGTATGTATCAATATTCAAATTTGCACTGGCTACCCGTCTTTCTAATTTCCTTCAGCAACTTTCCATCGTAAGGTTGTCTGGAAAAATTGCTTTTAGCAATAAGGCCGCCAATTGTACTATGTATATTTGCAATTGTTTTGTATTTGTTGTTTTTCCAGTGTACAATAAAGAATATTCTTATCTTATCTTATTTTCCAACGCTCTTTCCGAGATAAAATTAACTGAGCTCTTAGCTAAAATTTTAATCTTGTGAGGTCTCGGGATTAAAATCAATACCAATTTTATCACAAACCTTTAACTGAAATGTACTTTATATCTCGAGTTTAATCGCTCTATCATTTTGAAGATTTATAGAAAGTGTGGTGACTTTATGCATCCGAGCGAATAATTGTGGGTGTTAGTTAACGCAGACGGACATCGTTATCAACCCCAGTGCTGGGGTACGGGTCTCTTCCTGCATCGCAGGAAGGTTAGGCCATACTCCACCACGGGGGTCAAGTCCGGGTTGGTGGAGGATTGTAAGACAGTGGCGGGCCTTACTGTCAGTAGTTATGAAGCCGAGCCGCCCATAAGGCCTCGGACATGGCTTAACGACTGCCATTATTGCCAGACCGACATAATTCGACCAAATAGGGGATGTATTAGCAAAGGGCAAGATAAAAAGTACCCGGAACTTGCGTGCGTGCATGCAACGAGTAACTAACGGATAAAGCGAAGGAGATTCTTTCAGGATCGTGGCAAGTGGCGGTCAATGGTGCTGGCCTACCCAGGTATGTATGTAAGTTACGTAAATTAAGGTGCGGATGAATATTTCTGTTTTATGTCAATAGATAAAAAAGTCAGAATAACCAGATTTTTTTTTGCTGTTTGACATGACTTTACTTACGAAATATAATTTTTAACATACATACATACATACATACATACATACATACATACATACATACATACATACATACATACATACATACATACATACATACATACATACATACATACATACATACATACATACATACATACATACATACATACATACATACATACGTACCTATGTACGTACGTACGGCACCTAATATGTAAAACAAGTAAGAAACAAAAGACTCACAATAGATAGTTATGAAAAATAAGTAAATAATGTATACAATAATAAATATATATAGGTATATATATGTAAATTTCTAATTATATAAGTATATCGGCGCAACAAACGACTCATCAAGCTAACGAGCGAGCGTCCACGTGCAACGGAACCGGCCCGGCCGCTTGAGTCATCGTGTAGCCGGCCGGCTATAAAAGGCGCAGTCTGACTGAGCGAGCGTCAGATCCAACCGAGTCGTCGCACTGTGCGGATCACTTTTTGAATTATTGATTTTTATTTATTTTTCTGTATTTAATTGAAGTTCCGTATTTCATTTATTGAGTGATAAAATAAAATAATTAATGAACTATAAAAAGGAAAATTAATTGAGTGGATTATTGTCAAATTGTATTATATGATTTTGGAAGAATAAATTATTGATAAGATAATTAAAATGGAGCGACATTTATTACCTCCGGGTACCTCCTCTGCTACATCAGAAGAGGGGACGTCCCAACGCCCAACTATATCAGGATCTCAGCAAAATCCAACATCTTCCATGACAATGATGATCAATACTCTTAAAGATGCAATGACTGAAGCTATCTCTCAAATTTCACAGGAAAATCGATGCACGATCATGGAACTTGTAAAAAACCTGAAACCTGCAGAGACATCATCAGTCCGTATTTGTGACGTCTATTTTCCAGCATACGACCCGGATGATGGCATCAATGTGAGAGAGTGGGTTGATCTCATTTCAAGAACTCAAACAGAGTATAAACTCAAAGACAACGAGGTACGGCTCAAGGCTGCAAGTGTTCTCAAAGGTCGCGCAAAATCATGGGGCGATGAATGTATCCTACGCACCACTACTTGGCAGGAAATGAAGATAGACATGCTTCAAACGTTTGAACCAGAGTCAAGATACTTTTCAGATGTACTGAAATTCCGAAATTACTCCATAGACAATGCAGTAAGTGTCCCTGAATACATTTCTAATATATGGAAAATGTTCAAACGTATCGTGAAACCAAATCCTACTGAACAAGATGCTGTGGAATTCATAATCGGCAGCATAACAGATGAAAGACTACGGACAGAATTGTTGAACAGCAAATCACAAACGGTTCCAGAACTAATTGCAATAGCCAAAACAATGAAAAAACGGCGCTATCCACAGTTTTCCCGAGATTCTGTACCGCAAAAAAAACTTCGGCTTGATGCCGATCAAGAGAGACAAGAAAAAGATAAGAACCTGACATGTTATGTATGCGGTTCTGTTGGTCACCGAGCTCAATTTTGTACTAAGAGGGCTATCAATAAAGACAATCCAAATCTAAATGAAGAAAAACAACGAAAAAAGGACTGTTCCTTTTGCTCTATGCCAGGACACATATATGAGACTTGCTTCAAACGGATCAACAAAGAAAAAAATGTGAATGTTTGTACCAGCACACCCAAAGGTAACTCCTTCAATTGTATACTTGTCTCGATCGGAAACAGTTCATTCTTCTGCATGTTTGATAGCGGAGCTGATTGTTCTTTAGTTAAAGAATCTACTGCAATGACACTACCTGGTTCACGAAAACATTCTTCTACTTACCTTAAAGGTATTGGTGCCATACCAATCATCTCTCTTTGGGTTATCATCACAACATGTATCATATGTGGCATAAGTATCGAACTTACATTATATGTCGTACAAGATCATGAAATACCTACTGACATAATTATTGGCAGAGACTTGCTGAATATTCCAGGAATCGAAGTACAGATGACATGTGAAGGCACGACAGTTAGCAGAAAATCCCAAGAGCTACCAAATCTCATAATAAATTACTTAAGTGCCAAACACTTGGATACAGATGTATCCGACAAAAATGAACTTCTAGCTCTGATAAATTTGTTGGATCATTATGAAAACTTTTTCATACAAGGAATACCTAGTACCCGAATCAAAACTGGCAAACTAACTATCCGCCTGAAAAATCCGAACAAAATTGTCGAGCGACGTCCTTACAGACTTGCACCGATAGAGAGGGAGAAGGTAAATAACATCATTTCAGAACTTTTAGAGAAGAACATTGTACGCGAGAGCAACTCACCATTTGCCAGCCCTATTATACTGGTAAAAAAGAAGAACGGCGACGATAGACTATGCGTGGACTACAGGGAACTCAACGCAAACACAGTAAGAGATCACTATCCCCTTCCTATTATCACTGACCAGCTAAATGAGTTGGCTGAGGCAAAGCTATTTACAAGTCTAGACATGGCAGCTGGATTCCATCAGATTCCCATTTCCGAAGAATCCATTGAAAGAACAGCCTTTATTACTCCTGATGGCCAATATGAATATTTGACGATGCCATTTGGTCTTTCTAATGCCCCATCAGTGTACCAAAGAGCAATCAATAAAGCATTGGGAGAACTCCGAGGTAAAGCTGCTCTCGTTTATATTGATGATGTGCTGGTGCCAAGCAAAACATTTGATGAAGGACTAGAAAAACTGAAACAAGTGATCGAAGCCCTATCAAATGCTGGGTTCGCACTAAATATAAAGAAATGCTCTTTCATGAAAACTTCAATAGAGTACCTTGGTTTTGTTATAAGCGATGGCAAAGTAAGACCAAGTCCTACAAAAGTTGATGCCCTGTCTAAATCAATTTCACCAAAGACGGTCAAACAATTAAGGCAATTCAACGGGCTTGCCGGATATTTTCGCCGATTCATACCGAATTTCTCCACAGAAATGGCACCACTGTACGAACTGACCAGAACCGGAGCCAAATGGGAGTGGAATGAAAGACACGAGGCGGTGAGACATAAGATAATAAACTATCTCACATCGAGCCCATTGCTGACCATCTTCCAAGAAGGACTCCCAATCGAATTGCACACAGATGCAAGTGCTATTGGTCTCGGTGCAGTGCTAATTCAAATAAAAGAAAATTGTAAGCATGTTATTGGTTACTTCAGCATGCGGACAACAAAACCAGAATCGAACTACCATTCTTATGAACTGGAAACATTGGCTATAGTTCGAGCTATCAAACATTTTCGGCATTTCTTATACGGCAGGAAGTTCACAATAATAACCGACTGTAATGCAGTAAAGGCGTCTCGCTACAAACAGGAACTACTTCCCCAAATTCACAGGTGGTGGGCGTTTCTGCAACATTATGATTTTGAGGTAGAATACCGTAAAGGAGAAAAACTACAGCATGCCGATTTTTTTAGCAGGAATCCAGATAAGTCGATACTCACTTTGACAATAAACGATGACTGGCTCCTAATGGAACAACGGCGTGATCCAGAGCTGAACCAAGTTATGGCAGACCTTATTCGTGATCCACAATCGCACGAAGACTATGAATTAAAACATAATGTATTGCACCGAAAAATCACGAATGACGGTAAAATAACGTTACTGAAAATCGTCCCTCAGTCTTTTCAGTGGAGCCTGATAAATGCATATCATGATTCTCTAAAACATATGGGATGGGAAAAGACATTGACCAAAATGAGAGAGAACTTTTGGTTCCCAAAAATGAGTTCCGTAGTGAGATATTTCATCGAGCACTGCGTCATATGCAAAACACAAAAGGGATCATCAGGCGCGACCCAAAGCCAACTACACCCAATTGAAAAAGTACCCGAACCATTTCATACACTCCATATCGACATATCAGGAAAGCTTAGTGGAGCTTCAACTCAGAAAGAATACGTTTTTGTGGCAATAGACGCCTACACAAAGTTCGTCATGCTGAAATACGCAAAAAGCAAAAACCAGGAAAATGCATTAAAACACTTGAAAGAAGTGGTGTTTTTGTTTGGAGCTCCAAAAAGGATTATCGTGGATGGTGATGGTGCATTTACTTCTAACTACAAAGATTACTGTTACGAATTCAGGATCGAACTTCATCAATGCGCAGGTTATTCCAGTAGAAGCAATGGACAGGTCGAGAGAGTTATGCGCATCCTGAACAATGGCCTTACCATAGTAAAAAATACTGCAAAAGGACATTGGAAGAAGTCTCTCGGTACTCTACAACTCGCCATCAATTGCACCGTGTCCAAAGCCACAGGCAAGTCTCCTATTGAATTACTCACAGGACGAAGAGGTTGCGTCCCTCCAGAACAGATCTGTGATCTATGATCAACGAAGAAACTGAACGTGTTGATCCCGATTCCATGAGAAAAGCAGTCCAACAACGGATGGCCGAACAAGCAATGCAAAATAAAGAACGGTTTGATAAGGGAAAGGCCAAGGTTAAAAGGTTTGACAAAGGTGCATACGTTCTCGTCAGAGAACCTCCCAGACTTGGTACAAAATTGAGTCAAAAATATGATGGTCCTTATGAAATCTACAAAATACTGCCCCATGACAGATATGAAGTACGCCGCATTTCTGGAAGAGGCCGACCTAGAAAGGTCTGCCATGAGCATTTACGAAGCACGCCCAAATTTGGAGAGCAAAGCAAAGGGGCCGTATCGGCAATGAATAAGTGCAATGATAACACAATGAGAGATGATACACTTAAGCAGTAAGGACTCGGTGGAACAATGTTAATGTGAGTTGGTACGCGATTTTAATTGGTGAGAAAGTTTTCTTTATTTACAAGTTTGTGTAAGCAGTTGAGCGTGCGTGGGAATACGTGTGTGTGTGTGTGTGTAATTGACACAGTTGGAGATTAAAAGTGGACACGAATACTTTAATGAGAACTTAATCAGATGTTACATTTGGTTTTACTTTTTCCCATCTATTTAGATCCTCTGTGTGCACGGCGAACAGGACCGCCCAGAGCACAGCATCATCCTTATATCCATATTCCTTTAGAGCCCCTGTGTGCACGGTGAACAGGACCACCCAGAGCACAGCAACATTCCTAAAATGTGATCGGCCAATAAAGAACGCTGAGGTTCTATGGTTTATTTAATGAACGCTGAGGTTCATCGCATCGAGGTTCGATGGTTTACCAGTGAGCGATAACTGCCAATAATGGACGCCGAGTTTTGACACTCACAAGTTACGATAAGTAACTCGTTATAATAGCATTGTGTTTCATTCATAGATCGAGACTAAGGCGCCGGGACGCGCCTATAGCAGAATGGCCGTATCGGCGCAACAAACGACTCATCAAGCTAACGAGCGAGCGTCCACGTGCAACGGAACCGGCCCGGCCGCTTGAGTCATCGTGTAGCCGGCCGGCTATAAAAGGCACAGTCTGACCGAGCGAGCGTCAGATCCAACCGAGTCGTCGCACTGTGCGGATCACTTTTTGAATTATTGATTTTTATTTATTTTTCTGTATTTAATTGAAGTTCCGTATTTCATTTATTGAGTGATAAAATAAAATAATTAATGAACTATAAAAAGGAAAATTAATTGAATGGATTATTGTCAAATTGTATTATATGATTTTGGAAGAATAAATTATTGATAAGATAATTAAAATGGAGCGACATTTATTACCTCCGGGTACCTCCTCTGCAGATACAAGCCTGCAGGCAGGGAAAATCCGACTTACACCTATATTTCAAAAAAAAAAAAATTTAAAAGGCCCATACCATACATCAAAACTTGCCGTAAAAAATAAATTGGAGAACTTCGGTAATTGCGGGTTTAAGAGGTAACCGTGTGGTTTATATTACTAAGACTTTTGATAAAGATAAGATAAGATAAAGTTTATTCGTCCAAAGAACAAGTATAAAACACTTAGATTGTTGCTACATTGATATATTCACACGTGAAGTAATAGTTGCTTGGTATTCATAGTAGGCTACAAACCTGTGTTATGAAATACCAGCTCCTTCTTTTACCAGTATTTTAAAAATAAATGTGGGTAGGTGGTCGCACTTACGCTTGGTACCCTTCAACGAATTTAACGACACTTCAATGAAAGAACATAATATTAATATACCTTCCTCGGGGAAGAAACCCGTGGCCCTAGGCGAGGACCATTATGAGCATGGCGTTAAGACCACCACATTGTACATTTAAATTTAAAGCGGTATTAGCGCAGTGGTAGAACGCTGGCCTCTCATTCGGGATGGGTTCGAAATCCGACATGTACCAATGACTTCGTTTTTAAGTTACATTATGTTGTACTTAGTAGCAATATAACTTCCTATCCGTGAAGGAAAATATAGCGAGAGAACCTGAGTATTGTGGCAATTATACCGATATTCCCTCTCTGTTTCTGAGTGAGTGCCTGTGCACTGCAGTAGGACATGTTAAATTGGCTACTTAAAAAAAATTTAAGTTTTAAGCGCATTGAGAACGGTAGAAAGCCGGCTATTTACTCGGTACGGCTTTGGTGTGAATCCAAATTTATAAATATATAACAATGACTTTGTTTTCGAAGTTATACATATATTGGTGATGTTATAGTTGCAATACCACTCGCTAATGGTGAAAAAAAAACTTCTTGAAGTAACCTGAGAGTTTCAGGTGTTCACATACCTAGCGCTTGAAAATTCCAATCCGCGGTGGGCATCATCATCAAGCCATTACGTCCCCACTGAGGGGCACGGGTCTATTCCCTGAGGAAGGTATAGGCCATACTCCACCACGGGGGCCAAGTCTGGATTGGTGGAGGATTGCAAGACTAGTGGCTGGTCTTACTGTAAGAAGTTTTCAAGCCGCCCTGAGGCCTCTGAGTTGGCTTAACGCGGTGAGCATGGGTAGTGTCAAGCCCATTCTCTCTCTGAGAGAAGGTCTGTGGCCTAGTAAAAGTAAAGTAAAGTAAAAATCATTTATTTGCCAGAACATGGATACCAATGTTCTTAAAAAAAATTGTCAAGATCCATCATGATCTACCGACCGGTGTGCAAATTTGTTACATAAATAATCAATAATCTTAGGTTAAATAATAATTAGACTTAATAATACAATTCATTAATTCATATAATAAAATTACTATAAATCATGCCAATATTTTTTTATACTATTTTTATTTTTAATGCACTAACCCGTGCTAAGGACAAATTTAAAAACCTATTTAGAGGCTAAAAATTTCACCCATGCCGGGATTCGAACCCGCAACCTCTGGTTATCCGTGCCAGCGCTCTACCAATTGAGCCAATGGGCGACTCACCGGCATCAGTGAAATTTCAAACCTCTTTACACTATTCTCTGTATTACGTACAGGCAGCGTATTACAATAATAATAATAATGTAATATTTATTTACATATAATAAAATTAACAGGTAATTTACAATAAATGAAATAAAATAATAAAAATTAAATGTGAGAATTAAAATCAGATCACAGTATGTAACATAAGAGTAGCATAGTACTTAATCCTTTAAAATCTGTCATTAATGTAGTCGTCAACATTATAATACATTTTTCCTTTAGTGGAACGTATACAGGCTGCATTATATTATTATTTACACTGCCAGGTAAAATTAAATTCTGCCATAAGACATACTGTTACATCTATGGTTGTGTGGCCAGCGTCTACCCTAGCAAGACAACCTCCAGAGTTACTAGCATCTATGTATAAATCTATGCATCTGCTGTGTGGTGTCGGCCTAGCATCAACCCAATTCTTCCCGCGGGTGTCGTAAAAGGCGACTAAGGGAAACAAACCGGGTACAATTCCACCGAACTGCGTTCGCCAACCCGCATGCCCAGCGTAGGGATTATGGGCATTACCCCCTATGCTAGCACAACGTGGCGCTCTTTAGGGGAGGGCTATGTCCAGCAGTGGACTAGTATAGCCTGACGACGACGATGTATAAATGTTTTGTGAAATGACCAACTGTAGCAAGCATCAGCATCGTCAAAGAGGTAAAAACTAAAAATAACAAATCAATTCGGTCGTATTTTCAATCCCGTCCCGAATAAAGCCGCTGATTACAAATTGATATGGCGGTTCGGCTGATCCACGTTCCAAATGAGTTTTTGTGCGTGCGTCACGTTTTAAAAACATATCCAATATGGTCATCTCATTATCTGTCTTATTTAATTAATATCTGTACAGATCAAATCAAACTTTATGAAGTCTGTGAAGATAGTCACAAGTAGCTGCGCAATATCCAATTTTAGGTGTCAGAGGGGCGCCAAGGGGCGGGAGGGGCGAGGCTCACCCGCCCGCCAGCCGCCCGCAACCCGGTGACTACACGCGTCGGCTTGTGCCAGTGTGAGTCTTACGTCCATACACTGTAAACGCGTGCGCTTTCTGTCAAAGTACAGTCAAGCTCATATTAATTAGTTCGGGTCCTTGTTTTGTTATCCTTTCGTTAAGTTTTTTTTATTGTTATTGACTGTTTCTGTTATTTATCGTTACCTACGTTAAGTTTTGTTGTTTGTGTGTTTTATAAAAATGCCTCGCGGGCGTTACAACGTCTTACGTAGGCAAGCCAGAAAAATGATCCATAATGTGATTCAATTCATGAAAAAGGAGGCTGAGGACGGTATCCAAATGCCTTTAAAGCAAATCCAAAAACGGGCGGCGGCAGCAACAGGCGTTTCGCTAAGTACCGTGCAAAGGATCGCAGCAACGGCTAATAATTCTGGTATGATAGGAGTCTTCCGCACACCAGGCAAGAAGAGAATAGGAAAAAAGAGAGTGACCGGTATAGACAGCTTTGACCAAGGCGTAATTAAAAGATGCGTTCACAATTTTCACGTAACGGAACACGAATTGCCAACCCTTAAGCAATTGCAAAGAAAATTAAAAGCTGATATCAACTTTAATGGATCCATATCAAGCCTAAACCGAATCTTGAAGAATTTAGGATTTCCGTGGAAAAAAACCGAAACTGAAAGAAAAGTGCTAATAGAGCAATCCAATATTCGGTTGCAGCGAATAGAATACTTAGAAAAAATCACTAAATATCGCGCGGAGGGCAGACCTATCATCTACACTGATGAATCTTATGTAGACTCTACCCACACCACAACCAATTCATGGGGTGATGGGTCTCAAATGGGAATTAAAAAAAAAATCAAAGGGTCAGCGTCTTGTAATCGTGCATGCGGGATCTGAAGTTGGTTTTGTATCGAATACACTTTTAATGTTCAAGGCAGGGGCAAAAACGGGAGACTATCATGATAATATGAACTATGAAAATTATCAAAAATGGATTGAAAGTCAACTTATACCAAATCTTCCAGCGAATTCAGTCGTTGTGGTAGACAACGCATCGTACCACAATAAGTTGGACGAACCTGCTCCAACTTCTAACTGCAGAAAAAATTATATGGAATCGTGGCTTCAAGAAAAAGGTATTCTATACAACAGCAAAATGCTGAAGCCTCAGCTTTATAAACTGGTTTGCCAAAACAAGGACCGAAAAATATAATATTGACCGTATCCTACAGCATAGTGGCCACTCAGTTCTACGCCTTCCTCCATACCATCCGGATTTAAACCCCATCGAGATGGCATGGGCTGAAATAAAAAGATACGTTGCTTAGAAAAATGTAACGTGGAACCTAAACAAGGTTATAAGTTTAGTAAAAGAAAAGATAAACGAAATGGGGGAAATGAATGGGGGGCGTTATGCCGAAAAGTAAGAAGCATTGAAGATGAATATAAAAAAAGTGACTACGTGATCGACCAATTAACGGAGGAAATCATTGTTCATGTTAGTGAAAATGAATCTGATACTGACTCTGAAATGGCGTCAAGTGAAGAAGACAGCGACATCTCTTCAGAGGAAGATCCATCTACAAATAAGGAAGTGTGTATAGAAGGTGTATGTCCGCTTTGAATAAAACAATTAGTAAAACGTGAATACTTATTTATGTTCTTATTTATAAAAACACAATTCGTTAAAACACTCTATAAACGCCCATAGTCTCTAGTGGAAGTTTTACAAAGAAAAACGTAACCACAGATTAATTAAACAGCCTCTAAGGAGTGCTAAAGTAATCATGTTTTTATACAAAAAAACCGTTCACGGTTCCTTATACAATCCCTAAACATTATCGCCTTGACTGTACTTGCGCGTACACGCTCTCGCAGCTAACTTCACAGACTTCATAAAGTTTGATTTGATCTGTACCTAATCTTACAAAAGAAATAAATCTAGTTTTAGATAGGATTTGCCATTACACCCTGGTTTTATTCTTTTTTTAAGCTAAGCTTTAAAGCCGTGCTAAGGACAATTTAAAAAAAATACGTACGTAATACAGAGAATATTGCAAAGAGGTTCGAAATTTCACTGATGCCGGTGAGTCGCCCATTAGCTCAGTTGGAAAGAGCGCTGGCACGGATAGCCAGAGGTCGCGGGTTCGAATCCCGGCATGGGTGGAATTTTTAGCCTTTAAATAGTTTTTTGAGAATTACACCCTATGCAAATCATCTGGCCCATACTCGTAATATGTATTATTGTTATTGCATCCACCATATTTAAAAGGTTCCAAGTAGTATTTTCTTCGAACTGTCGTCGAGTTTCGCCTGACAAACAAATCCAAGAAGACAAAGAAGTTCCTTTATTAAATAAGCAAGTCGAAAATTCAATAGATACCTACTTATTGTTTATGAGGACGTGCTGCCAAATATGAAAACTTCTCGAAACTTGTTGAACATTTATTTTGTTTGTGTTAGTTCCCAATGGGCACGACCTCAGAGGATTTGTAGGTTGTTTAATAAGTTGAGAAGTTGGCCAACTCTCCCTGAATTTCAAATGACATGCTTGAGTGAACGGCGAGCCGAGAAAATAGAATTTGTTATAGGTAAACAAATAACAAGTTTATCACTTCATTCCATTTGGGACCGGGCTCGATTGGAAAATTGAATCACGAAACTTCCGACGCGCTGCGGAATCGGACTTACGTGCATTGGCATTTACCATCTAGAAGTTAATAGCATTAATGTTTCCTTTCCGCTGTGGGGTGGGTGAGTGTTTATCGTAGAAAAGGCCATATTACACTTTTCAATATTACTTGCATTTTCACTAATTCAATCGCATTGAGGAGATAGGCTTATTACACGGTTTGATTTCGTTTCAATACTGCGTTCACTTTTATTGCTTCAATGGCATTTAAACGTCTAAATACATTTCAATGCCGTTGCGCGATTTCATTAAATAAATAAATAAATATTCATGGACATATTACACAGATCTCGTTAGCCCTATACTAAGCACAACTAAATGACTTGTGTCATAGGTGCTAACTGGACGATAGATTTAATACAATAAATACATTGATAACATCCAAGGCTAGGCAAAGCTAAGGCTATACTAGTCCACTGCCGGACATAGCTCTCCCCTAATGAGCGCCACGTTGTGCTATCATAGGGGGTAATGCCCATAATCCCCATGCTGGGCATGCGGGTTGGGGATCGCAGTTCGGTGGAATTGTACTGCAGGGGGCGCTGCTGCCCACCCCTCGGTTTGTGTCCCTTAGTAGCTTTACGACACCCGCGGGAAGAATTGGGCTGGTGCTATTCTCTAGGCCGACACTACACAGCGTTCTTCTTATTACAACAAGCAAATCCCTACTAACACGAGGTTTCACAAGAAATTTAGTGGCTGCAAGATTTAGTTTTCTCCTTAAACAGCTCTTCCGGGGCTTTAAAGGTTACAGAAGAATTGCATAGCGCACTGTACAGCTAGCTGTAAGAATTGGTTTTCCACTTTGTTTGAGAGAGTATTGCTACAACAATAGGTACTGGTCGGACTTACCGAGTTCCCGTACACATCATCCTATGGAAGTGCCACTTACCGTATTGCGGCATAAACTTTTTTATGGTGACCGTGCACACCAAGCCTTTGACTAAGGAGTATTTTTCCCATGCCACGTACAGGTCACGTGACGCGAAAAAAAGACCTTTGTCAAGAAAGAAGGTAGATTTTGATCAAACTTAGTATACAAATCTCAGCTTCGACGCAATATAAGCCAAGCAATGTAAGCTCACCACGAATAGAAAGGGGAAATAAATCCTTGCAAATACACGCTCAGCCAAATCGATCACGCAGATTGGAGCGAAAAAGTTTTCAAAATGATATTGCTTTGCCCTAAAGCGCTGGAGCGAACTAAATACGACACTCTTGCCTTCCTGTTTGTTTTCCGGCTTAGCAATGAATTGAAGAAGGTATTGCAGCTTTTTTGCTGAATTTAAGCTTTATATAAGCCTCGGCAATGTTGACATCATCAGACTGGAGCTTAGATGAAATCGTTTCGTTTAAAAGTTCAAAAAGAAAATACGGAATCCCCAGTCCGTACACTAACAATCTGTTAACGGCTGTCGAATGTTTGTTTCTATGCACTTCGGCCTTCTGACAGTTTTAAAAACCTATTTAGAGGCTAAAAATTCCACCCATGCCGGGATTCGAACCCGCGACCTCTGGCTATGGCTATATAAATAACGTTTATTCTTCCTCATCGGAATCTTCGTCCTCTGTATCGTCCTGCAGATTAATTATGAACGGTGGTTCGTCTCTTATAATGGCTTTCTGTAAGTCAGTGTTTTGAAGTTCCTCGGCATGCCTCACACACTTGACCCAGTCGCGCAAGGCAATCGCGCGCTTCAATACACTTTTATCAAAGTCGTCAATGTTAGTTACACTAACTGGTTTCTTATAATTTGTTCGTGGTTTGCAGGGTCTGCCTGATTGCACTACTTCAGTCTTTATTCGGTCTACTGTCGCCCTACTGACACCACCAATAAGCGCTGCCATTTCACGTGGCTTATTGAAATTCATTGAATCTAGTTTTTTAGGGTCACTTTTAAATTCATTTAAAAACAGAAATACGTTACGAATCTTATGAAACGTTATGAAACACTGTCCGAGTTTGAGAGCTAACATCACCTTGTAACTTCTTGAGGTCTACGTTAAAAAATAAATTATTCATTGTGAGCGACGAGACTTGACGAGAGTTGTCACATGAATGTAATCATATAATTATAGCAAAACAACAACTTTGCGACGACGGCAGCGCGGCGGCATGATATTACGACCAATCAGAAGCTAGCGATAAGCGAACGCTAATGAGGGTAGAATGCAGGTAGCGGATTATCGATAACATGTTTGGACGCGTTGCACATTCCTATCCCTATTGACGTTTATGGCCCTACGACTCAGTTGGTAACGCGGCTAGTATAATGTAATAATTTCATATACAGGGTGTCCCAAAAATCAACGTCAAGCCGAAAACGGTTGATAGGCCAGGTGGTGACAGTTATCAGAAAAATAATAAAAAAAATCTAAGTTAAGTACTTTA
Organism: Yponomeuta sedellus; assembly: GCA_934045075.1. NCBI lineage: Eukaryota > Metazoa > Arthropoda > Insecta > Lepidoptera > Yponomeutidae > Yponomeuta > Yponomeuta sedellus. The sequence goes on along the minus strand of OW203722.1, from coordinate 7,125,971 downwards.
AAATTTAGATTAAAATTAAATTAATTAAAAATTAATTAAATTAAAAGGTGTAACCCTCGGGTTGAGGGTTACACCACTCACAAAAAAAATATGTTTAAAAGTTTTTTTTAATGCCAATAATTTTAAAAGTATATACTTAACTTACACTTTTTAAATATTTTTCTGATAACTGTCACCACCTGGCCTATCTACCGTTTTCGGCTTGACGTTGATTTTTGGGACACCCTGTATATATAGCATTAAAAAGTGAAAATTACTTTCCTAAACTCCGCCAAAAATCCCACAAACAAAGTGCGGTTAGTTAATGCACCGCCCTCCCTCCCACTTTTTCAAGCAGAAGCAAGACACGAACACACCACCACCGACACCTATACTTATGTGTGAGAAAACACGCGACGCGTTTCGCCTCTAACACGAGGCATCCTCAGGCTCCCAAGTGCAAGTGTTCATATATATAATCTAGATGTAAATGAGTAACAAGTAAATTTCATTTTGTTATTTAAACTACCTGCTGATCTTGTCTCTTAAACTTGGGTTAGTTGGTAGATAATGCTAAGTAGCACTAAGGTTGCCTGTTTGCAACCTTAGTGCTACTTAGTAATAATAATACTACAGTCATTTGGTCTGTAGTATTATTTTGATTATTATTAATATTCACTATGTGTGGCACGGTGAGTCAATTACCAAATGACCAATGTTGTTATTTGAAGAACTTTATATTTATTGGCAATAGCAGTCCAGATTCGACGTCGTGGTGCCGTGAAATGGAAACCTTAAACGATTCCCAATAATCACGCTAAGTGTTGCTTACTGCAGGGACTTAAAACTTTGCCACTTTCTTGAAGTTTCCCTCAAAACAATCCATAAAAGCAACACCCTAAACAAAACAAACAACAGCTGAAGAGCCATCACTGAGATGATCGCTGGAGCGAAATCCTCGCCGTAACTTGGACACACAGCTAGAAAAGTTAATTTACATTGACTAATATTCCTCCCACTGGTGAATAGTAAAGAAAAATACAGTGAAAAAATCGAATTACCTTTCTGAGGCATTTACATACATACATACCCTCACGCCTGTATCCCAGAGAGGTAGGCAGAGACCAGGGACTGCCACTTGCCACGATCCTTACAGATCATCTTCGCTTCATCAACGTCATAAGTCGTTGCATGCACGCACGCCGGTTCCGGGTACTTTGTTATCTTCCCCTTTGCTAATACATCCCCTTATTTGATCGATGTATGTCTGCCTGGGACGTCCCTTACTATCCTTTCCACTCACATTCACAATATATGTTTGTTTCGTCAATATTTCTTCCTTCATCTTATAGGGATGAGCAGGTGATCGTGCTCTTCCACTATAAAGGGAAATTTCCCGCCAGGCAGATCGTATGCCTGGGGACGGCCGGTCCAATTATTGTAAGTCGGACGTTATATTTATAGTATGTCATTGAAACACTTTGTTTGCACGATGCAGGTAACATCAAAGTCTGTCATTCGAAGTAACACTACACATACTTCTCAAGGACTTCATTTCTATTGCATTAATTCTACTTTCTTGCTTCTTTTCTGAGACATTTACATTCGGCTTTAACATAATAATATTTTATTTACACAACAATCACACATGCCGGGCCTAATTAAACCCGGTCTTATGGTACCTATTTAGCCAATACCAAACTATATAAGACACCATGTCACCCATCTAGTGTGTTTCTTTCTTGTTGAAAATTCAGCTTGGAGTGGAATCCATTTTTGATCATCGATAAATCACTGCCAATTAGGTTTGAAATGTCGCCACCGACCAACACTTAAAGTTCGACAGATTTAGGCTGAAAATGGCCAATATCGATGAAATATTAATTTGTTTGCAGTCTATGCTTCCGTTTCATAATAAGTTTCGATTTCAGCGAACTTTCAGCTTTTAAACAATAAGTTCACGTTTCATTATCAGTATTTTTTTTCTTATTCACATATTTTTAATCATAATATTGATACTCGTATCAACCCTGTATGTCCCCACTGCTGGGGCGCGGGTCTCTTTCTGCAAAGCAGGAAGGTATAGGCCATACTCCACCACGGGGGCCAAGTCCGGGTTGGTGGAGGATTGTAAAACAGTGGCGGCCCTTACTGTCAGAAGTTATCAAGCTGCACATTTTCAACAAGAAAGAAACACACTAGGTATGACTCTGACATGGCTAAACGACTGCCGTTACATGACATAATATTAAAATGCCGAAATTTTTATCGTCATTATTTTGACTTTTCTAAGGTTAACACGAGCACTAGACATAACAAAAACTGTATTTACAAGGATTTTGCTCGTATAATTTTACATTTTTACAATTTTCCGACGTATCAGCACTTTTGCTTTACCGTTTGTCTTCCGGGACCACAGTACTTGCAAAAGTGCCGGAAAGTCGGAAAATTGTAAAATTAAACGAGTAAAATATGTGTAAATACAGTTTTTATTATTCTGACTGTTCTAAGTACGTATAGTCTGTTAGCTTTTAGAATATACCTCAGGCTCTAGAGTAGTCTTCGGTTTTCGCCGAAAGCACACGAGTACTACTTTCTGCTCTGTATAAAACTATTCTTCACAATTTTGAAAAGTTATGTGAAATTAAGTGTCACATTAGTTCTGATATTTCTACTCATATTACACGAATATATCCGATAGCCGAGGTATGTTCTAAAAGCTAAACTGTTCCTAATTTAAATTTGCTAAAATTTACTTAGGTTAGGATTGTTATTTATTTATCCATTATTATCTACATTTTTGAAGCGGTGATAGCGGACCGGTAGAATATCGGCTTAGTTGAGAGATCGTGGGTTCAAATCTCGGAATGTACCAATGACGTTGTTTTAAGTCCTAGTTATGAACATGTGTGAAGTTGTAGTAGCAATGCCGCTTGATAATAGTGATGGGAAACATCGTGAGGAAACGCTAGTGTCCGAAGTGTTAACATACCTCTGCGCTTGCTACGTACAATGGCCCAACTAGTCCCAATTGGAGGGTAAGTACAGAAAATTCTGGTCTAACTAATCAATATATGTTTTATGAAAATCCCAAAAAAATGGTGATGAAATTGTTTACAGAACAACTTTACTTACAACGGCTGCAGAAGGGGAGATCCTCCCTGCAAGGCGGTTATCAAATTTACTGGGACATTTTGATGTACATTGCTCATCCGATTAACCCACCGATAAACTAGTAGGATGATTGTTATGAAATGTACATGGAATTGTCATAATAAACTATGATATGTTAATTTTTAAATGTGGCCCTGTTCGCGAACGCCTGCGTAGACGGCTTCCACCTCTGCACTTGCAACTTACGATTGTCCCAATGAGAGCCATCCTGGCGGGTACAGCGGACCGGTTTAACGGCCGCTTTAACCTACTGGGTTAGGATTAATTTAAATAGTATTAAAATAGTGTAAGCATATCTGTTTTGCTTCTAACATATGCTTGTCAACCTCGGCTTGTAGGGAATCGCTCGTAATCCCTGAGTGCCTGAGAGGTCTTAAACGATCACGAAGGTTAAGCAACATATGGCGCCCTTAGTGCATGGATGGGTGACGGTCGATGACTAATGCTAGTGGCATTTTTCTGAGCGGTTCCGTGCTTTGCATGGCACGTTAAGCAATCGGCGCCAGCTGCCGTCGATAGATGGCAGTCGCTAAGCCTATTCAGAGGCCTTAGGGCGGCTTGAAAACTTCTGACAGTAAAACCAAATAGTCTTGCAAGTATGGCCTATACTTTCCTCAGGGAAGAGACCTGTGCCCCTCGGTGGGGACATAATGGGTTGATGACATGCTTGTGTCTCTTTGTTTGTATATGGATTTCTTTAAAACGTCTGAAATAAATGTTATAATATATTCTATCTCATCTATCTATTCAGCCCGCTGTTGGGCATAGGACCTCTTCTCTTTCACGTCAAACCCAATCCTTTGCCAGTCTCGTCCAACGTTATTATTTATTTAATATTTTCACCAACCCGGTAAACTTCCGTGCTCGTCTGTACCTACTGAAATTTCCTGCCAGCACTTACTTGTTTTGTTCCCCATTAGTTGGGGCGGCTAATGAGCCCTGCATCCACGACGGCACTCAAAAAGATTAATGACTTTGTTACCTCCGCACAGAGTTCCTTTTGCCACCTAGTTTGAGGACGGACTGCCTAAATACTTTAGCGGAATAACTCCCTAAGAGGATTACCTACAGGATGGACCTCGGTGCTCTAACCACTTGATTTTTTATCAAAGGCTATTCTCCGTAAAGGCATACTTGCTTAGAGGATATGGGCCCTTTCTGACTTAGTGGTAAGGCTTATAAAGATGCATGACAAGAGCGCTCGAGAACGACATACCTACAGAGCCATGTACTTTTGGGCCACCCTAGGTAACTTTGGCTTAGCCTTTGTATTTACGTGATTAAGTAATTTACTCATCGTCCAGGGGCACCTTTACTCATACTAGAGGGGTGTTTGATTTTTTTGTATTGTTTTAAGATGCAGTAGGCCTTACTCAGCACCTATATCATCCTAACTGCTTAGCATCTTAGCCTAAAGGATAGACAAGTCAATAGGTGCGAAGACAACCAAGCCGCGGATTTCCTCACCCGCCCAAACCCTCAGCACAGAGAAAAAAATCCTTAGTAATCAATGGACTAATTGACCAAATCTTTTGACTACCATGACCAATAAGAAGTACCTAGGTATCGTTATATATCGTTATCAACCCTTGTATGTTCCCACTGCTGGGGCACGGGTCTCTTCCTGCCTCGCAGGAAGGTTAGGCCATATTCCACCACGGGGGCCAAGTCCGGGTTGGTGGAGGATTGTAAGACAGTGGCGGGCCTTACTGTCAGAAGTTATCAAGCCGCCCATAAGGCCTCTGACATCGCTTAACGACTGCCATTATATGATAGCCGGCACCAACGGCTTGCCTTGCGAAGCACGGAAGCGCTCGGAAAAATGCCACTAGCGCTAGTCACGGGACGCTCACCCATTCCGTACCTAACCGCGCCTGTTGTTGCTTAACCAAGTGATTGATTCCAATCACTCGGTTCGCCTAGGCCCCGAGCGCTTATATATACCTAGGTATATTTCTAAATAATATTTGTCTTTGAATTCATGCACATAGCAGACATATTATAGAAGATACTTAATAAGAATAATTCTTGTAAATCAATGTTAAATGCAGGCACATTATCACAAAATTATTCTTATGAAATATTTATGAATTCAGTAGCCTCATGTGTGTAGTACCAGCACTCAAAGTATTCTCTTTCGAGGAACAGCTCACTACACAACTCAACATTTACGAAATATTATGTATTAAGCGCTTTTTTTATTAGAGTTTGGCGTCTTCCCCTTCCCGTCTAATCGGTCGATTGTAGAAACATGAAAAAAATCAGGTCAGTAGCATATATATAAGAAACTTAAAAGAAAAACTATCACGACCATGTAAGCTTCACTAGAAAAATTCGTAAAAATTCCGTTAACCATTACGTTGTTGAAGATTTCAGTTTTTTAAAGTACGTAAAAAACTGCTTCTTTGAAACCTACACTGCGCGTAGGCCACGCGCCTATTTTACCGATTCTTTTTTACAATTAGATGGAGCTGTTCTCATGATGAAAATTGTATACATGAGGAGAATAGCAACCGCAAGCTTCACTGGACCTCTCTGTACCTAACATGTCGGTTTTCTACACTCCAATTTCCTAAATGATTACAGGTGCACGATAAAAGAAAACTAGTGCGTTTTTAAGACAGTATAATGTTTATCAAAATCTAAAGCGGTTTGGAGCGGATAGTCAGCCTACCCCTCAGGTGACATCGTCGTCAGGTGACATGCGTAAGTTTATCTACTAACATATGTTGATCAGTACACAAGTCACTATAGTGTAACTTTTCAGGGTACTGTACCGCGGGGTTACGCGGGGTTAAAGGGGCTATGAAGCCCTTGATGCCAAAGTTCGACTTGCACTTGGTCGTTTTTTTTTTAGTGTCACTATAATATGTCACTATGTAAAGGAAATCGCAATTCGGGAGGCCTGAAAGCATCCGGCGGGAGCAGACTGAGGGCAATCAATCATGAATCAGTAACTACGATGTAAATACGGGGCCAGCTACAAGTGCCACTAATGCTTTTAGTCTAATGACGTGGTGTTAAAGATCTTTTTTCATAAAGAGAGCTCGGCTTTATTGGAACGTTACTGTAGCGAGTATGAAGACTCGTATGTCAATGTAACTCGTCTATTTGTTTACCTTTTAACCGTCAAATCACCTGATTAGATTTTTAATTGAAGTTGAAATTTTAAGGCATACTTCGAGTTATGTTATCGCGAACGGCGAAAGGCTTTTAAAAAAAGGAAAATTAATTATAAAATAGTATTTATTATTCAAAGGCGTGTACAAGACTGGCTTAACTAATCGGAAAACTATGCAATTTCAACAGTGCTGCTCTGCACTACTGTGACGTCAATCACCTAGGCGAAACCGAATGTGGGTCGCGGGCGGTGCAGCGCCAGCAGTGTCGGTCCGTTGATGCGATGTGATAAATTTCACCAAACGTAAGTTTTTATATTTTTTTTTAACATTTTGATGAAAGTTTTGAAAATGTTGGTCTAAAGTGAAAAAAATACGTTAACGTTTTATTTTGTGCCTAAAATACATCTTGTTATGTTCTACTTATTTTCAGAATTTTATACGAAGTTTTAATTTAAAAAAAAATCATTTTATTTGGACACGAGGGCCCCTTAGTATTATTTTGGCCACCCAGTATAGCGTCATTTAAAGGTAAAACGACTTGAGTATTCTGGACCCTGCTTAATAATCGGTTCACTTTGCTTAGCAACATTGTAAAGACTCCGGTCACTTACCATCTCGCACAATCAGTGTTTATTCCCTTGTAGGTCGTCAGGTTTCCGTTACAGTTTACTCTCAGCAATCTAAATAAGAGTCTCGCGAGTGTCACTCTGTGATCCGAAATGTGATTTACATTCTACTTGACCCATCATGAAATTGACTGTTGATGTTTCTGCCCATGAAATTAAACGTTGAAATAGATACAAATTCAAGTTCATTCGTTTATTGCTTCATGTGATACATTTTGGTCTTAATATAATTAATTGTTCGCAACACGAGCCCTGTACGGGCACTGCAACATGGTTACGTTATTCACAAATAATGTCATAAGTTTTTTTAATAGAAATATTAGACGTAGATAGGTCAAATACTACTCTAATATGAGCAGTAGTCTAACTTATCACTAACACTGTTATATACGGCCTCGGTGGTGCAGCGGTTTGGCACGCTGACTGTAAAACCGAAGGTCTCGGGTTCGATCCATGGCAGGTCAAACTAGTTTGTCTCGGGTCTTGGATGTTATCTATGTAATTATGGTATTAAATCTATCGTCGAGTTAGCACCTATAACAAAATTCATTTAGTTGTACTTAGTAAAGGGCTAACGAGATCTGTGTAAATGTCTATGAATATTTATTATTATACATCAACAATACCCCCTTTTTTATTTTTAACTATTCTGTATGCCTAATGGTTTTCTTCTGTACAGTCCTTTAAAGTGTAATAGCATTTTTTTACGGGTAATCTTTTAATTTATTGACGGATCTACATCGAGAGTGGTTTAAGGTAACCATTGATTCTGGACGTTTGCCTGGTTTTAATCTTGTGTGTGCCCACCATTGTTTTAATTTATTCGTGCCATCTGAGGCAGACAGGAGAAAAGCTGCGATGTCGGAAATTATACTTTCTTCAGGATGCGATATATCCACTTGACTCAAAATTAAAGTTTCCTTCACTTAATAAAAAAAATAAATAAATAAATACATCGAGACATTTACTATGCTCACGTAAATCATGTGTAAAATATGGTCTGTGTCAAATTAAGTAAAATTAGGGACATTTAAAATGTATTTGTTTACCAAGTTTTTGTTAAATGAAAGTTTTGTCCAAAATTATTACTATTAGTATCAAAATGTGTCATTGAACGCTTTGTAGGTATTGGATAACAAAAGTACGTCTAAGCATCCATTGTTGTATAGCATAGCCTAAGAATACATGTATTAAAAATTTACTATATTTCTAACAAGAATAATAATAATAAAGTTTATTTCTATAAAAAAAGCGTTACAAGAATTATAACATAAAAACAGTTTCGATCTTACACACTTATAAAATAATATTGAACCCTGACCCCTGAACTAGGTTTTAGGCCTGTGTCTCAGGGGGTCAGTGTTTTACAATAATCCTAGTGCTAAATAGTGTTCTATTGTGCTGTTTACAAGGGCATTTTATTGTTTATGGGTTTAAGAAAAGAAAAATAAAATAAAATTTAAACATGCAAGCATGCAGAAAGAAGGAAACCTGTTATATAAATTTTGTGTGCGTGTGTTTGTGTGTGTGTGTGTGTGTAGTATGTGTGTATCTGTAGTATCTGGGTATGTGTGAGCGCATGGTAAAAGTATTTATGGATGTGTAAAAGTGAGTGAAAAAATTAGTGTTTAAGACCTGTATGTGTGTTTGTGAGAATTAAAAATTGTTATATACGGGTCTAATCGCGATCTGCCGAAACGTCGGGAAATAAGGTAATTATGTTTTACCTAATAAATAATCGCGATTTGACCCGTTTAATATATAATTATGTATGAGTATCTCGAGTCATTAAGAAATGCAATAATTAAAAATGTGCAAACGAGACGGCATCCGAGACATAAGCGCAGCCTTATTGTATTCGTGTCATCTGACGCACACTGAAGCAAAGCTGTAATCTCGGAAAGTATACTTCGACATTATGAATTAATGAGGGCACTTGGATGTTTTTACTTTGTTCACCGTACCTTTTCGACGCCTGGGATTCAGGCCCAGACTAAGTTTCTGGCCTTCAAGGCATTGTTTTGCTCAGAAATTTACATGGCGAGATTAATTAGGAAACGTCAAACACGAAGCCAGATATTAGGTATGTCAGGAGCCTTTTTCCCGGCTTTTCGTGTGTGTCTTATTGATCTTGTGTGATTATCAACCCATTATGTGCCCACCGAGGCGGACGAGTCTCTTCCCTAAGGGAGATATAGACCATACTCCACCATGGGGGCCAAGTCCGGATTGGTGGAGGCTTGCAAGACTAGTGGCTGGCTTACTGTCAGAAGTTTTCAAGCCGCCCTAAGGCCTCTGACTTGGCTTATTAACGACTGCCATCTATCGACGGAAGCCGGCACCAACTTCTTAACGTGCCTTGCAAAGCACGGAACCGATCGGAAAAATGCCACTAGCGTTAGCCTTAGACGGTCACCCATCCAAGCAGTGAACGCGCCCTATGTTGCTTAACCTACGTGACCGTTTAAGATCACTCAGGTGCCGGGGCTACGAGCGTTTTATTGATCTTATGTGTAATTATTAAATATGATGTTATCGATCTTACGTGTAATTATTAAATACTATTCATTTATCTGCGAGCAGTAGAACGCCGACTTTTGAATCGGGAGGTCGTACGTTTGAGTCCCGGCATGTGCCAAGAACTTGTTTTTTGCGTTACGAACATTTTGTGAACTTATTTAGCTAGCTGTGAAGGAATACATCGTGAGGAAACCTGAGTGTCTGAGGTATTCACATACTTCAGCACTTCAAAATTGCCAATCCGCGATGGGCACGCGTGGTCATTAAGCCCAAACTCTCTATCTCTCTCTCTCTCTGAGAAGGATCTGTGCAGTAATTCCTGGTGTGCAATAAAGTATATTCATTTCATTTCATTTCAGCGGGACGTATAGAGGATGCATTATAATGTGGTTCTAGTACAAAAGCATACAAAAATGTAGGTAACTACAAAATGCATAAAAATATAAAGAGCAATAAAAGTATTAATACAAAAAAACAAACAAAAGGATCACATAATCAGTCAGGCCTACTATGGCAAATTTTAACACTAAATTTATATTACACTGGATTGTAAATGGTAGATTGTATGTCAAGGTAGCAAAATAGTATTTTTACGGTGAGGGCGCTACTTTGAACCACTTGCGAAGCAAAGGATTCTAGAATAGAATTCCGAGCGTAGAAAGGGATTCAAAGTACATCGCCCGAGGGAAAACTAATTTGCTGTCGAGTCATGTACATACTCTACTTTCCATCCACTTTCTATAAGAAAATAATTAAGAGACAGTTGTGTGTAATACAAAAATATTTTCGAAAAACGCACCTTTTCTGTTTTTCGTCATAACTCGACGATAATAAAATATACAGGGCGTCCCAAAGTTATGGGCCATGAAGGGAAAGTACCTTAAATATCGTAGATAGGGTATTTTGCTGAAAGAAGACTTTATGTTATTTTTTAAATTTAGTAATTCTGCATTCAAAGATTTTCTAAAAATTACTTGCCTTGTCTGGGAATCGAACCGCCTTAAATTTTAAAAAAACACCCCTACTTTTATGATGCCAATCGAAATAATGGCTGAAAACTAATAACTCTTCTTAAGTAATATAGTATTTTAAAAGAAAGAAACAGCGTGAAATTAATCATTTTAATCAAATTAAAAACATACATGAAACTGCCGTAGTCAATTACATAAGTGGGTATTTTTTGTAAATTAATTAATTTAATGCTCAAAATGTGATCCCTCTTGTCTTACGTAAATCGCAAATCTTTTAATGAGTCCGCTGCCTGTTAATTTTCATTTTTCATTTTCAACTTGATTGACTACCTACGGCAGTTTCATGTATGTTTTTAAATTGATTAAAATGATTAATTTTACGCTGTTCCTTTCTTTTAAAATACTATGGTACTTAAGAAGAGTTATTAGTTTTTGGCCATTATTTCGATTGGCATCATAAAAGTAGGGGTGGTTTTTTTTTTAATATAAGTCGGTTCGATTCCCAGACAAGGCAAGTAATTTTTAGAAAATCTTTGAATGCAGAATTACTAACTTTTAAAAATAACATAAAGTCTTCTTTCAGCAAAATACCCTATCTACGATATTTAAGGTACTTTCCCTTCATGGCCCATAACTTTGGGACGCCCTGTATATTGATTCCCAGAACGTAGCCGCAATTCGCGTCGTTTTGTTTTTCTTTAGTTAGCGCGGATCCCCGCGACGTGCAGCCAACACATACCAGCCAGTAATTCATACAATATGCGTTAGATTTCTATGAATGATTTGCGTTGCAAATTCAAATGTCATTTTCGCCCGCTAAAAAGTTCCTATCGGAAAAGACCTATCTTGCTCCCACTTACAGAGGAACAAAGCAACACTTTTCGAATAGAAGGAATGAAATAGTAGATTGTTAAACGAGGGTGGAAAGAACGAATTCTCGAGGTATTTAGACTATAGTCCGAGTAGGAATTGATTCTGTTACCCGTGTTAAACACTCTACTTTTCATTTCGAATATGAGGAAAATAAAAACTCATTTTTAATATGTATTCAAATCTTAGCATAAAAATAACAGATTGCCAGAATAACAGACCCGCCAAATTATGTCGAATTTTTAAATTTTAAATATTGAACTCACCGCGTTATTGTTGCGGCTTATTCCGCTCAAAGAAGTTTGCGCTAAGTTCACACTGGCTGTTTAGAAACTGACATGGCCGCAGCATTTTTTTTACATAAAACTTTTTACAGATGAGTTGTGTTATGAGTAGTATTATATAGACAGTAGTTCTATTTTTAAAGTGAGTATTGGGAATGGGAAGTAATTTGATTTAGAGTATATACTACTTCGTATAGAGCGGACTTCCCGAACAAAATTTGTGTCGCACTTTTCAATAAGCAGTGTTGCCAACAGTGATATTTAAGCGCACGACATAAAACGCTTGAACTGAATTTGTATCACTTTAGTGGATTCAAAAAATGTATTCACTGGATTAATATTTCCACGGATAAGTAGAATTTCAAATTATGATATTGAACTCGACAGAAATCGTGACATTTTTTATTTTTACATATATTGGTACCGGTCGACTAATCTCTACATGGTAACACTGAACTTGATAGCAGTAAATAGACTATAAGCCAGTGTTACAGAAGCCTCACTCTCTTCAATCCTTTATATACGTTGACAAGCTCTGACAAATTTTGCCGATAAAATGAAAAGCAAGTTTATATTACATACGAGTACGTATAGGTTGTAACACAATAGCTATTTAAAAAAATGCGGTTTTCATAACATGACGCGCGCTTTTATAGGGACCACTATTATCTAAACTACATAATTGAATTACGTTGTAGACTTGCAACGAAAATAGGACAAAAGAGTAATCTTGAACACTATTTCATTTTCCTTTCTTTACCTAATTAATATAATTTCAACTACATAAAGAAAATACCTAATAATAATTGCAATCCGTAATTTTTATTATTACACTCTCGTTGAAAGAAGGTCTATATTAATATACACCAATATTAACTCAGTTCTGGGTAAACCACTATTCGAATTGAACGGTCCTCATTTCATAGAGACAAATATAATATAATGGAGAGACCACCACATAAATAAAGACACACACAAATTCCGGTCAGCGAGAGGCAGCTTAAAGGCAGACACTTTATTTAGATTCTACAATTTATGTTGTGTGACCGAGGAAGAAATAAGTAGATTTTCAATAACTTTACAAATAATTGGTTAGTTTATTACGCATTATGGCCTGCATTTTTGTTCTCTAATGCACATAAATAATACAGAAATAAAGTTACTAATTACGTTATCGCACGGCACTGTACACTTTTTTAGAAAAACTCGTCCTGTTTTGCTCTTGTATTCGTCACATTCCTTGAAACGCGCAGAACAAAAATGTATGTGTTGTTCAAAGGCAGCCATGTTTCGTGTCTTCGGTTTTCTTGGACACCCTCCTGTCATCGCTCAAGCGAAGAAACCTACAAAAAATATAATTGTGCAAACCCTAAACCAATATTTAATGTCGTCATGTATGATGTAAGGTAAGTGCGCTTGAAACTTCTGTTTTTTTTTATCTATGAAATTACCGCCATTTTCGCCGCCTGATTTGACGGAGCAGAAAAAAAATAAAATTATTCTGTAATTATAGTTTTATCGAGAGTTTTGCAGAACTTACCGATGAAAAGTGATTCCGTCAGTCTTTTTTATTTTTGGTGAGTAGTTATTGCAATATCGAAGAATACATGCCGGCATTTTCGTAAGTCGTGTTTTCGCGGCAAGTGCTCGTCGTGGACTAATTGCACCTAAAATGGACTGCTGTTACTTCTACTGCTTTGCGTTTTGTAAAAAGGTTAGTCCTGATGCCCTCTCTATACGAAGTAGTATATACTCTAAGTAGTTTGAATGAGTTTTTTCCTCTTTAGGGAGGGGAGGCATTTTCCACCAATTAATCAGATCAAAACAACACTACTTTCAGAGTATAAGAAATGAAAAGGTTCTTGTTATGGTCAAAAATAACACGAGTTCCATAAAACGATAAAACATTTGATTAAAAACAACTGTGTCAATCGTTATTACCACGTCGTTATCTTTCTCTTTTATTTCATAGTCGATATACTATCAATATACTATTAATATACTATAATTTTACTGTTATTTATTTGTTCAGGTTTATGTTCTATTTCAGTGTCACCTTTGAAATTGTTAACAGATTAAGAAACCCGGACCCGGCAAATGTTCTACCATCCCCTGTTATTTGTTTACATTGCTTGTCATTATCACGTAAAACTATCCAAGTTGGACCAAAATGGTTTCTCAAGTGCCAAAGTCTAACGAAAAGATAATAAATATGGCTTTTCGATTACTGTTTCAAGTATTATGGCCAATTTTCTCGAGTCGCATTAAATCAACGGCCTTCATTGTAGTGCCTACCTAAGAGATGGCAGTGATTGTTATTCAGTCAAGGCCTGAGCACCTAAAGCCTCGTTTGATGCACCCCAGTATTCAAGCAAGTAAATTGTGTCGATTTAAAAGCTAATTCTATTACTGTTGGGCGTCCTTCACGAAAAAAGTTACATGCTGATTGTTAGCGCCGAAACTGGAAAGCCTGGATAAGCGAATTATATATATTAGTTATATTTAAAAGAATTTAAATAATAAAAAGGACATTAACATAGAAATCGATCCAGGCCGCTACTCCGTTGCTATGTAAGTCTTATAACATTCTCACAGCAACGGGGTTGTCAGATCTGTCGCCAACATCGGTTATATCCACAGAAGTAAAATAAGGAGAAAGAGAGGTATCTTTAGGCTTCCTCTGTTATCTTTCTTGTAATGTTAACTGAACAACAAATATATATTGCGAATGTGAGTGGAAGGGCTGGTAAGGGACGTCCCAGGCGGACATACATTGACCAAATAGGGGATGTATTAGCAAAGGAGAAGATAAAAAGTACCCGCAACCGGCGTGTATGCATGTTATTGACATTTTATAATTGACTATTTTAATGACAAAGTATTTACTGTTAGCTTTTTAATTGTGACATACTTACTAATTTACAATAAGACTAATGCTGATCGTTTTTGGGGTATATAATAAAAAATAAATAAATGTATGTATGATGTACGATGTATGTAATGTTAACTGTTTCGGTTGCTTTTAATCTAGTATGTGGACGTAGCAATTCTACCAGTTATGTAGACGACAAAGAGAACTAAAATAACATTTAAATAAACTGTGTTCTTTAAAAATATAATATCTAGATCTCGCTTGAATTAGTCACCTTTATTTAATTTGTAACTTCGATTTAGTCACAGTCTCTGCGCTATAATTAATAAAATGTTTGATGCTAATTATCTATAACGTATCTACGTCATTTTCCAGTGTCGTCATCAAGCTGCCTTTGAAATATCATTGAATATGACACTGTTAAATCAAATTAATAAATAGCAGTGATGCTATGCACTTGCACATGCGCGCATCCAACCATGCTCGTTCACGGCTAAGTCCACACGACCAGGTCGTTTGCGCGCATCTACAGCAACATTTCTAAAAGTCAATGGAATGAAAAAACACCCACGTTACCGACCGTGGTACAGTACTAATAATGCACTAACAGAATCGAGTTCCAGTTACTCGGCGAATACAAATGCGGCTGCAACGGCCTCACGCGAGCCTCCATTAACTGATATTGAAGCAGGCCAGCCTTGAACCAGAATCAACACACTGTGTATACGAACGGAGGAGTTCCAACTCGCTGTTTAGTCTGTCTTCGAGACGTCCGTGTGACCGCAGGGGTTCTACTTGAGTCATATCGCAAAGAGCTCTTCTTTTCGGATAGTCGACTACAATCTTTTGCGACGTTATCGGAATATTTCTTCGTCTCGTTCTCTGTCATGCTTCGTCCCTCTTCCCCTCACTCCTCCCTCTTCCCTCTGTCTTCCCTTTTCCCTTCCACTCTCCTTTCCTACCTCTCTCCCTCCTCATGCTTTTGTGAGTACGTTATAAAATCGTGCTCGTTTCTAATAACAACAACACCGACCGTCACAAACTTTACAAGAGCAGAGTAGAGGCCTTAAATAACTAGCGACCCCACTAGTTAGACCTCGACCAGACGTTTGTAGCCGACACTCTGCCCTAAGTAATTGAAACGCGCCGTAAATAAAATTACGTCTCAAGGAAACTGCCCGGCTCGTCGCGATTTTTTCAGCTAGTTAATTTACTTTTCGGCATTCTCGGTTGACCAATAGGTAGTAACTTATTCCTTAGTAACTATGCAACATAACAGCATAAACTTACACATGATAAACACACACACAAATCGCTCGTAACCTCAGCTGCCCAATCGCTCGTAGCCCCAGCTGCCTGACTGATCTTAAACGATCACGAAGGTTAAACAACATAAGGCGCGTTCAGTGCATGACTGGGTGACCGTCTATGACTAAAGCTAGTGGCATTTTTCCAAACGGTTCCGTACTTCGCAAGCACGTTAAGCGGGCTGCCGTCGATATAAGGCAGGCGTTAAGCCAAGTCAAAGGCCCTAATGTCTGATTTTTCATCCCGTAGAATTCTGACATTTCGTAAGTGTCGCTACTAAAAGAGTTCTCCACCGAAAAAGAGAAAAATTTGACCCATTTCAGAATAATAAAAAATTAAATGCTGCGTGTTTTTTATGTTTTACCTACATAAGGTTAAATCTACATATTTACTTGCTTAAGTGACTTAATACAAAAATAACAAATATTTTGATATCATGAACATCAAATTAACCATCGAATTAACTTTAATTACTTTATTTTATTCTAGAGCTGACAACACCGCCACCTAATTTAAGGTTTAGTAAACCTTTTTAGAAGAATAAAATGTTAGCTGTCACGTCGCGTCTGTCACTTTGATTGATTTTCATTAAATTAAATTCATTCATTCGACTTCTTCGATTAAAGATTTTAATAAAATTATGTTATCTTTACTTGCGCGGTTTTTGCTGGTTGTGACGAAAAGAGACGTAATTATCACTCGTCGTAAATTCACTTTTAATGTGGAGCACCGCACTTTACAAAATGGAAACATTCACTAACAAATAAAATGTATAGACTCAGATTTTCAGACTCGTATTGAAATTGAAAAATGTGCCTGGCCCAAAAGGTTTGTAATCTCTGATATGTCAAAAAATGATAACTGTCAGAATTCTACGGAATTAAAAAACAGACAGGAAGGCATGCAAACTTCTGACAGTAAGACCAGACACTAGTCTTGCAAGCCTCCACTAATGCGGACTTGGCCCCGTGATGGAGTATGGCCTATATTTTTGAACTAAATGGCCTATATCTTCCTCAGGGAAGAGACCCATGCCCCTCGGTGGGGACATAATGGGCTGACGATATTTTTTTAATTTAATAATTCTCAATCCTTTATTACTTTTGGTTACACATTTCTGTATTCGTCAACTAACCTAAGTTACGCAACTACTCAGCTGCTATGATGATCCGTGCTTAGCAATTTATCACGCATATTGAAGAACATTATTCCCAAAGATAAAATGTTTTGCTTAGTTTAGGGGATAGAAATCCGACATTGCTTCTGAATTTATGCACAGCCCCTGCCTATTTCAAGTGGGTGTACTGCTATACTTTTCTCACTTTGTCATTTATTCCTATTTGTATTTTATGTTCTCTGAATTACTTCATTTCATCCCAGTTTCTTTTGAATTTGTGTAATTAGTCATTTGTATTACATAATTAATTTCATCTTAGTTTTCTGTGAATCTTGGGTTAAAAATATACTCTACTAGTCTTGGTATTCACTCGTGGGTAGATGAGATTAAGCCTGACCTTACTTTAAGAGCTGGACGCTTTACAGAATGTAAAAAAGAGAGCGGAGAATTTGCATAATCGTATTCGGAATCACTTACGACGACTCGATATGATCGTGTAGCGCATAAAATACTACCAGAATCGCTTTTTCGCTTATTGTAAAATCACATGAACATTGCGCTAGAAATTTTTTGGTTATAGTCCTATAATGGAATAATTTTGGCCTGACTCGCACTTGGCCGATATTTTCATTTGTGGTTTGATTATAATTATGAGAAGCGACAGAAAATCTATTTTACCATATTTCTGAGTTTATCGATACAATAAATATTAGCGCCATCTTTAATAAATACGACGGCCTCGGTGGCGCAGCGGTTTGGCACGCTGACTGCAAAACCGAAGGTCTTGGGTTCGATCCCCGACCGGGTCAAACAAGAAACTAACTTATCTAGTTTGTCTCGGGTTTTGGATGCTATGTATTTATTGTATTAGATTTATTGTCGAGTTAGCACCTGTAATACAAGTCATTGCAGTTGTACTTAGTATAGGGCTAGCGAGATCTGTGTAATATGTCCATGAATATTTATTTGTTTTTGAACGCAACTTTCGTAAGCACAACACATTGTAGACTTTTAGCCCCACCTATCTCGGCGCGGGCGCGCCGCGCGCTTGCCCGTAGTGTGAGACAAGCAACCGACGACGCGAGCTCTGTCTCTGCTCACCATGATTAAGCTCTGCGAATCGGAGCGAAACCTGGTCGGACTTTTCCGATATAACAACACCCGTAAGTAAATCCGGACTAAAAGTCTACAATTTATTTGTTTGTTTGTTTATTTTTTTTATTTTTTTTTATTTATTTATTTGTTTATTTGTTTGTTCGTTCGTTCGTTCGTTCGTTCGTTCGTTCGTTCGTTCGTTCGTTCGTTCGTTTGTTTGTTTGTTTGTTTGTTTGTTTGTTTATTTATTTATTATATAAGCGCAGCTCTGAGTAAAATCTCGTAAAGGGGACTTGGTTCCGCAGTCGTTTTATAGTTTGAAACTTTTGTTTGTTACTCGTAGAATCCTAATAGTCCGTTTACCTTACCGTCTGTCAAGTAAATACTTACTACCTAAACAGTCAGTCGAATCTTTAATTTTTTTTATAAGTAATGTTTCACAATTTAGACTAGTCCATTGTTTGCTTCCCTGCTAACTCCATCTGCAGTGCGCGTAATGTGAACTCGGCATGTGAGAGACGAATCCTATTTCGCGGAACGCACGCCCTCGCCGTAGCGATAATGGGTTCGAAGGAAAGCTGATAGGCTTCGACTGATGGCCGGATCCCGCGGTGACATTTTGCGATCTGCCTGTAAGCCTAGGCTTATGGATAGATGACAAGGGAATCCTATAAGCTTAGATTTTAGAGGCGCACTATCGCAAATGAGATCGGTGACGCCAGAGCGCTTTGAACGGTATTGTCATAATGAAATCTGAAGTGTGTGAGTTGACGTTATTGCATTTAGTCAAACTGTTGATTGTTGTTTAGTTTCGGGATCGTACGCGTAGATCCAGGATTCGTCACCTGTTTAGATATTATAATCAGATTTTGAGTCGCCTCCGTTGAATTTTCTTAAGGTTTTCTTGCACCATTCGACGCGAGCATCTTTCTGATCCTGAGTTAAGTTGTGCGGGATCCATCGCGAACAAATTTTTTTTACAGACAAATGGTCATGTAATATCCTATGAATACTCGTCATACATATGCCCAGAATAGCCACTGTGTACTCGTAGTGTAAAGAGGTTTGTACCGTGAAAAGGTTCTTGAGAGAAATAATAATAAAATATGTAGGACTTATTAAACTCCTGTATTTATTTTAAAACTGTACAAATACAACTGATTAGACTAAAAGAGGCAAAATAGATAATTTGCAATGACAAAAATATTGTCAGTTTGTTAAAGGTTAATGTGGAAATCGAAAACAAATTTGGAATATGTGACGTCATTTTAAGTCTTGATCTAAATGTTATAGGACAGTATCAAAAATGGAGTACCTTTACTAGATTATACGTTTTCCGATGTATCAGCACACAGTTTCATCTAAAATTAGCTTAATACATTACGTAAGACTTGTCACCAGCCACCAGACATACTTCAATTAATAAGGGATGTATTATTAAAAGACGCGATAAAAAGAACCCAAAACAGCTTAATTCAATCAAAATAATGTCATACGTGCTCCACCAACTCGGGTTTCTTTAACGATATTTTCTTGACCATTTACGACACCGTTCGTGAATCTGATAATCCAGCCTTAGCCAACATATTTCATGTATTGCGAATTTTAGAAATAACTATCTATATACGAGGGCTGCTACTTATGTATGCGGAATAGAAAAAATAAACAAATGTATATGGCTAAATATGCTTTTATTGTTTTTCAAAGTATTCTCCACAATGATCGATGCACTTTTGCATTCGATGAAACCAATTTATAAAACTCTTTTTCCACTCTGATTAAGGTATCTCCAAAACGTGCTGTTTGAACGCATCTACGGCATCTTCACGGGTCGAAAATCGTTGACCACGTAATTTATTCCTTACATTTGGGAATAAATAGAAATCATTGGGAGCCAAATCAGGGCTGTACGGTGGATGACCCATCAATTCTTTTTTTTGACCATCCAAAAATGTAGTTGTTTCCTGAGATGTATGACAGCTGGCATTGTCATGGTGAAGTATGATTCTGCGTCGCTGGTTGTTTTGGCGTATTTCTTCAAATACTTCCGGCAAATGGTCGTGTACCACTCCGAATTAACCGTTCTGCGATTCTCCAGTGGTATTGTAGCCACATGGCCATTAATACCAAAAAAGCAGGCCACCATTTGCTTTACGGTGCTTTTTGCACGAGCCACTTTCGTAGGGTTCGGCTCATTTTGAAACACCCAAACTGTTGATTGTTGTTTAGTTTCGGGATCGTACGCGTAGATCCAGGATTCGTCACCTGTTTAGATATTATAATCAGATTTTGAGTCGCCTCCGTTGAATTTTCTTAAGGTTTTCTTGCACCATTCGACGCGAGCATCTTTCTGATCCTGAGTTAAGTTGTGCGGGATCCATCGCGAACAAATTTTTTTTACAGACAAATGTTCATGTAATATCCTATGAATGCTCGTCATACATATGCCCAGAATAGCCACTTTCTCGCGATACGTAACATGGCGGTCTTGCATTATTATTATACATAGTTTTCGCACAGCTTCAATATTTTGTGGCACAACCACCGATATCGGGCGACCTTCTTAAACTTCGTCCGTGCGCTTACTGCGCCCGCGATTAAACTCACTAAACCAGTGATACACAGTCGTTTTTGATGGACCTTCACCACCAAAAGTCGAAGTTAATTAATCTACGCACTGTTGTTCCGTTAAACCACGTCGAAAATCGTAATAAATCATAGCACGAATATTTTCACGAGTGAGTTCAATTTTTTCAGCGATATGACATTTTAAACCCAACAAAAACAAAACACTAACGTATATAAGAGAAAAATATTAGCGGCCAGTATTTAAAAAAAGAACTAATTTGACCATGGAGGTCAGACATTGCGTTTAAAATTATTGGAATCCCATATTCCGCATACATAAGTAGCAGCCTATGTAGCAGTAAGTATGTTAAACAAACATATTTAACTATCATAATAGTATGAATTCTGTGCTAAATCTGCTGTGATGAGAGGCGGCAGATTTCCGAGTAACTCTGAATAAACTCATTAATGTCAGACGACTCCCATACCATCCTCCTGCTACATCACCCGTTGAAAGAAAAAATAGAAGTTTCAATGTAACAAAATAACACTTTATGAAAAAAGGCAACTTACATATAAAACAGCAGACTGACTTACTCCATTTCTTTCACCGATTCTTTCTAATACAGTAGTAAAATAACTTGTTGCCTTGTTAGCATTGTATCAACGCAATACTCGGGTTCACGACAATATAAACCTCAGCACAGGTTAGTGCAAGAAAAATAAACAATCATGTGAGTACAGCGATATCATTCCGATGTAAAACCTAACTGGAAAATATACACTCGGGGCTGCAAGTGATGCAAATTACCATATGTCGCTGCCTGTAAATAATGCAGAGAATATTGTAAAGAGGTTCGAAATTTTGCTGACGCCGGCACTTGCCCATTAGCACAGTTGGGAGAGCGCTGGTACTGTTAGTCAGAGGTCGCAGGTTCGAGTCCCGGCATTGGCGGCATTTTTATCCTCTAAATAGGTTTTTAAAATTATCCTCAGCACGGGTTAGTGCAACAAAAAGAATATGATATAAACCACGACATCCTCCTCTGTGTAGGTAGCTAGAACGAGATAACTATTTTGTGTACGTAAGCTGTAGATCTTATTCAAGGGCGGTAAATCTTATTTAATTAATTTTAATGAGTCTACAAACAACTTAACAAAGTTAAGTATACAATTAATCCATACAATTAATTATTAATTTACCTAAACATTATCAGCCTTACTAATAAACTTGGTGTAAGAATTGTATAAATAAGCAGTGTTTTGCCTCTTTTCTTCCAACTGAAAATTACATTCAAATGACGTGAAAAAAAACCCTGTGTAACTTTACCAGGCTTATACGGTGTTTATTAGTAAGAGCCTTTTAGTACGGGCGTCTGTCAGGCAAGCACATGTGTAAATTGAATACTCGCCAGGCCAGTTTGAATACACAATATTGAGTCAGATCGAAACTGCCTCCATTGTTGGACTGATTAGCAACGTTGTAAGACAAACTTCTGTGGAACTGAGTCAAACCGCCCGCAGTGTCAATTATCGAATTGAATATTCATGTTAACGTAAGACACTTTTGTATAATTCCCCCCTAGAGATGGAAATTAATATCTCGCCCTTAGACATCAGTTAGAGAGTATTATTGAGTTGGGAGTCTTAATCAAGGGCCGTATTGATAAAGCGCTCTTGTCTGTGCGATCGCTTTTAAGTGTCCATAATATCGTGTCACGAGGTTATAAAATCAGTTTGCCTTGGTTGATTGAGAAAAATTATATAGACACATTATGTAGATAATATTTAACGTTCTATTAATGTAACGCATACGTAAAAATTGCAATAATTTATTTCAACATTAAAGATGTTTCGCTTAAGAGTATTCTAAGATTAAGGCCGACTTGCGTGACATTTTGCTTAACTTAACTTTAAATAAAATTAACTAAACATGTTTACTCTGCTATATATAATATATAATTAGAATCTTCTTGCATTGTCATTCCGTTATTTAGCTTAATATAGTTAAGGATGAATGCGTGTCGGTAAATAAGGCTTTGTGTTCCGTTTTACGTCTGAACTTATGTCTGCTAACAAAAATGAAGTTGATTAGCGAGTAAAATCTGCATGGAACGAAACAAGTTACAAAAATAAAACAAAACATTCAAAATGTCATTCTGCGCAACATCTGTTCCTTTTATTTTGTTTGGTTCTTTGTTGTTTGAAAATGTTGCTAACAAAACCTCACTTCTCATATTGACACTGAACAGCTGTGAAAGTAAGATCGCGTTAACTATGGTTAGCAGAGTTAAATAGCCAATCTCGGCTGTTTAAATATGACAGTCGCCTAAACATAATTAAGAACAACATTTTTGTTGTGCAAGTCGTTAATTTTAGTTAAGAACCTAATTTTGATTAACTCGTATTTAAACAATATTTAAAAGAGTTTGAATGTTAATCGTAATAACTCACTAACAACTGACCTGAATGTCAAACTCTTAATCGTAATATTAGTAGCGAAAAATCTTTATTGTCGAAATCATTTGTTATTTCTGGTCTCTGCCTACCCCTCTGGGATACGGGCGTGATGTTATGTTTATAAGTAATTTGTTATAATGTGTACGTTTACGTTAAAAAACAACGGTCCCAACTGAAAATCAGTTTTGCTGGTGATGTGTTATTCACAGCACACACCAGCAATGCATGCTGAGTTGGTGATCTTTTTTTCTTGCCACGGAGGCACAATAACCTGTAAGAAGATTTTACTGTTTTGTTTTTTTTTAACTTCATAATTGATGTTCATCTTTCCCATTGCTGTGATATTATTTATGTGTGTGCATTTGTGGCAATTTAAATAAATGTTTTCTTTCTTTATTATAAAGATATGCAGCCCATATACGTCCCACTGCACTGCACTACACATGCTTTGTCTCAGAGAGAAATTTAAGCTGTGCTTGTACTCCCTGTACGAGCAGAGACTTGAACACCACGTATGGTCACCGCAGATTTCCATTTTAAAGGCTGATCTACTTTCTTAACTAAGCATGTATAGTTCATGGCAATCTGAAATCGCTCGCGGCCTAGGTGAACCGAGTGATTGGAATCAATCACTTGGTTAAGCAACAACAGGCGCGGTCAGGTACAGGATGGGTTAGCGTCCCGTGACTACCGCTAGTGGCATTTTTCCGAGCGCTTCCGTGCTTCGCAAGGCACGTTAAGCCGTTGGTGCCGGCTGCCATTATAATGGCAGTCGTTAAGCCATGTCAGAGGCCTTATGGGCGGCTTGATAACTTCTGACAGTAAGGCCCGCCACTGTCTTACAATCCTCCACCAACCCGGACTTGGCCCCCGTGGTAACTCTTTAGTAATCTGTGCCCGTGGTGAAGTATGGCCTAACCTTCCTGCGATGCAGGAAGAAACCCGTGCCCCAGCAGTAGGGACATACAAGGGTTGATAACGAATCTGAAATCATTTGATTTAAAAACCTATTTAGAGGCTAAAAAATTCACCCATGCCGGGATTCGAACCCGCAACCTCTGGCTATCCGTACCAGCGCTCTACCAATTGAGCCAATGGGCGACTCACGGCATCAGTGAAATTTCGAACCCCTTTACAATATTCTCTGCATTACGTACAGGCAGCGACATCTGACTTAAGCAAATTGCATTACTTACAGCCCCGACTACCTACTTTGCAGTTAGGTTTTAACATCGGAACGATATCACTGTACCCACATGATTACACTATTTTTATTTTTAATGCACTAACCCGTGCTAAGGAACAAATTATAGGATAGCCAGAGGTTGCGGGTTCGAATCCCGGCATGGGTGAAATTTTTAGCCTCTAAATAGGTTTTTAAATTTGTTCCTTAGCACGGGTTAGTGCATTAAAAATAAAAATAGTGTAATCATTTGATTTGTTTCTACATCTACCTACTTCCTTCGCCAATGTATTGCTCCAGTCCATCCTAAGGTCTGGGTGAGATCACATTTAGTGATAAAGCTGCCGTGTCTTAGGTTAAAGATTTTCAGTTTATTTTCCTTTTTTATGTACAATAAAATGTTTCCTATCTAAATGAGATAATACCTCGTTTATATTTCAGAACGATGTTTTCCTACTCAGTGTTAAAAGTGCACGTTAAATAATATTCCGATTATGACGACAGAAATGTTGATAAGTATCAGAAAAAAAATATATGTAAGACCCTATTACGCAAGACGCTGTCTGCTCACTAACACCCTCGTGAAAGATTCAGGAATGATTTCGCCCAAACAAAACGTGCTGAAAACTATCGTTTAATATTAAAGGCGAAAAGGTAACATCCAGTAGGGTTGTCGTTTGAAAAAAAATCTGATTCGAATATTCTATTATCCATGACATTTGGGGTGCGACCACGTAAGTCCTCCACTGTATGGAGTTGTCTGATTTTACCTACTCCGATCTGTCAATTACATATTTTCACACTTTGGTGACGTCTAATATCATAATACGAGTACATACATAACCTTCCTGTCAACGCCTGGTAAGTGCAAAATATTAATAACTTATAATTTTCGCTTCGTTATTTCAAGATTGCATAATAATTCTCTCATGTAAAGCCATGCATCCATTTTTTTAAATGTATTTTAATGTTAACTTATAATTGGGCCTTATATTGTAACTTTTTCATGTGTTGTTTTGTTTTGTTCTTACATAAAGAAATCAAATAATAGCTCAATGGGTATGTTATTTTGTGGCATTGGCCTGGAGCGTGTTTCAAAGAACTAGGTACAATTCATGGTTTATTACCAAAATTCGATGTACATTGCAAACTCGATTAAACCAGAAATTGACAAGTAGGAAGACGCGGCTGCACAATATACAACAAATAGTCATAATAAACTATCCCCCGGTGTTTGGCACACTAACAAGCCGTTAATCTACTGTTAACAGCTGTCAGTTGGTGCAAAATGCATACTTTTTTTTACAGCTGTTAACAGTAGATTAACAGATTGTTAGTGTACGAGAAATTGGGGGTATGAGTTGTAGCTTAGAGACCCCAGGTCACATCTACCGAAGAACCGATAGCCGATGAGATACAAAGGTTCTCGAATGGAAACCAAGAACGCAGCGTGGAACGCCCATCAGCTCGCTACACCAACGATCTCAAATAGGTAACTGGTAGTAGCTGCATGAGGCTAGCTGAGGACAGAAGTGCACAAATACGGGCTAATGGTTTATGAGTGATGAAATGCGCTATTCTTTTCTTCAAAAATCACAAATCGCTGAGTACAGTCGACATCAGTCATGAGATCAGTACAGTCGACAGTTGATCAAAGTTTAAATTTTTGTTGCAAAGTCCGTAACGTAACTGATTAAAGTACACGCGTGTAAAGGTCTCTTCCTAAAGTATCAATAAAATCAAACAGTGAAACTTGAACCCGATACCCGATATCAACCCTTGTATGTCCCCACTGCTAGGACACGGGTCTCTTCCTACATCGCAGAAGATTAAGCCCTACTTCACCACGGGGGCCAAGTGCGGGTTGGCGGAGGATTTTAAGACAGTGCCGGGTCTTACTGTCAGAAACTTGAACGTTTATTCAAAAGTCGATTTTTTTATACTAACGGAATCCCACCCCTGGCTCTCGGCTCGGCTCTGGGAGGCATAAATAAAACTGAATAAATACTTTATGCGCGCAATACAGGTGAGGCAGGCGTTAATGGGATTCCCGCCTCATTGGGTATATAATTTTTCCTCTACAAGAAAGTGATTCCGGGTATTGCCCATTCGCATGCCTAGAGGTTGTTTTCATAGCCCGGTACGGGAACATTTTTCACGGGACATTAATTGCTTAGATAGATGTATGCTATTATATTTTAATAACCTCCTCAGTAGTTGACCTTGAAAATAACAATGGAAAACAAGATAAGATAAGACAAGACAAGACGAGACGAGACGAGACGAGACGAGACGAGACGAGACGAGACGAGACGAGACGAGACGAGACGAGACAAGATAAGATAAGAATATTGTTTATTGTACACCAGAGCAAAATTGATATAAAATATGTACAGAGCACCTTGGATTTTGACCTTTTGACAACCTTATGACGGAAAGTTGCTGAATGAAATAAGAGACGGAACTAAGAAATCAGAGAAGCAACAGTTATTTAAAAAAAAAAAGTTTTAGAAAGGTTAAAGCATTTTTTCAGTCTTGCGACCAACTTTATGTGTGTAAATTTTATCTCATTTTTTAATTATTATTATCATTACGGCTTTACAACTATACTGAAGGAATCGTCCATTGAGACCATTGAAGTACCGAGAAAAGTGTAACATTTTGTGTCTGTTGAAACTTACAATTACGTAAATAAAAAGTACGTATCTCTTTGGTACAATAAGTAAATTTTACTATGATACCTTTTACAATTTTTTCGCAAAGGCCGCTGTTTTAAAAAAAGCATGCCTTTTTGTCTTCAGCTGTCGTAATATTTTTAACTTTTCATATGAAACTATTTTTTTTTTCAGAACTCACTGTAAGTAAAGACTCATCTCTCAAAAATACGATAAGAAGCAAAACATATTTTGTGTGTAGCTTACACTGTAGGACACAGTCCGTCTCACAGAAAAAGAGAATATGGAGTTAATTACAACGCGCACACACCACAAAACATAATTTTAACATGCTATATAGTCAGTGCCTTTGCATCGCTTCTCAAAACTGTCACAAAACGCGCATAAAATCGTCGTGGAGGATGGCTCTAAAACACACCTATCTTCTTTAGAAAACAACCTTTGTTTCCGGGTATTATCACCGTCGAGTGCTTGAATAATACATGGATGCGGCCCCGATGTCAAGTCAAGAAGAATATAATTTCGTAATGCCCCTGTACTTCCCAAGCCTTTCTTTACGCAAGAGAGCTTCCGTTTCTTTTTTGGAATAAAAATGCGGATGTTTTTCCACTTGCTTGCATCGGTTTTCTTTTCGATGTCGCATAAACCTTTTTTCGGCTTACGTTGTATAATTTCTGTTGCCTTCTTTGTAATCTGAACACTGGATTTAGCGAAAGCAGAAAGCTTAGTGTCTTATTTAAATACATGTTTGTATTAAGGCCTGCGCAGACGAGGGACAATGTCCTCCAAGTACTTGTCGCGGACATAACACCTACGGCGTGCGGTCATTTGTTCCCCGGATGTTGAGTGAAGCGTATGCTATGGAAGCAAATATTCTGAGATTACGTTGTTACGTTGTTGACTTTAAGCTGAGCATAAGATTTTTTGCCAAATTTCGTTCTTAAGACATTTTCTCAGTTATTATACCATTTTTATTGTTTAATTTTTTGTTGGCAATAAAGACATTTCACTTTCACTTTGTGTTGTAATTTACATGAAGTTGAAAAGAAAAGGCGTTTTAAAAGAAAATACCGAACTTTGGTCCAGTCCTGTCTCTTGATGTCCTCGGTAACGTTAGGGACTTTTTGTACGGGGTAATTTTTGTCCTTCGTGTGCGTTATTCGATACAATTCATAAGAGGTCTATATTTATCGACGGACAAAAAAGTACCCGAGGGTTAGTCCCTCGTCTGCGCAGGCCTTTAGGACATACACGGGAACGGACGGCTGTCAGTGGATAGACCAACCGTCGTCCGATCCAACTGTCGGACGGCGAGAGACCACGAATGATGGTCGATATCAAACCTCGTGTGTCCCCACTGCTGAGGCACGGGTCTCTTCCTGCATCGCAGGAAGGTTAGGCCATAGTCCACCACGGGGGCCAAGTCCGGGTTGGTGGAGGAATGTAAGACAGTGGCGGGCCTTATACTGTCAGAAGTTATCAAGCCGCCCTAAGGCGTCTAACATGGCGTCTGACATGGCTTAACGACTGCCATTACATGACAGCCGGCACCAACGGCTTAACGTGCCTTGCGAAGCACGGAAACGCTCGGAAAAATGCCACTAGCGGTAATCACGGGACGGTCACCCATCCTGCTCCTGACCGCGCCTGTTGTTGCTTAACTCAAGTGATTGATTCCAATCACTCGGTTCGCCTAGGCCACGAGTGCTTCAAACGAAAGATGGCGTGATAGGGAAAAGGCCGGCGCCTCAGTCCTACACGCACTCCAAAACAGGCTCACAAACAACAGCTTTATACTACAGTGCCACCGAGAGCTGGAAAAATTATCCACAAACAACAGAGTCACCCTGTAATGGATAAAGGGGCACAGCGGCTCCCTAGGCAACGATGCTGCGGATGAGCTCGCCAGAAGAGGCTCCGAAACTACAGTAGAAGGACCTGAACCTCTACTCCCACTACCATACAACCAGTTTCGCAAATGGTTAAGGCTACAAACAGAAACACAGCATGCCGAACTATGGAAAACGGAAACGAAATGCAGACAAGCCAGAGAGGCTCTACCGGAAATGTCAAAGCGCCTCACGCGCAGCCTGCTGCATCTGGGGAGATGCAATCTGCGCATAGCTGTGGCACTTATGACGGGCCAATGCCCACTGAATAAACACTTCCACACCATGGGACTGACTGACAGCCCGTTGTGCCGAGGATGCCTCAAGGAAGATGAAACACCCGCCCACGTGACTATCCAGTGTGAAGGCGTGGAAGTGCAACGGACAGCCACCATCGGAAAGCTGGGATCCCTTCGGGAGGCCAGCAGTAACATTGGTGCACTGCAGGCTTTCTAGAAAGAAATTGGATGGCTGGAGTGATCTCACAGCCCTGCTACGTGCAATAGCCCAACTATGAGGCTAAGTGCGGAAACCACAGGACAAACTAACTAGGGAAAAGGCCTATACCCAGCAATGGGAAGCGGGCTGATGTTGATGATTATGCATCAGTATGGAACGTTGTATATCCTTTACAAATAATAATAAACACTGGAACGACTTCCATTGTAGCTTTATTGTAGATATGTAGTAATATTTTACAATAAAACAGAAAACTGGATAAAAACGGATAAGCAAGTAAAATAGTCAGATCTGGTCGAAGGGTAAAGTTAAAACTTAGTGATTATATACTCTTTGGGTAAAGTAGTAGTGGTGAAAATGAGGGAAAGTTCGAAATGTGTGACAAAATGTGTGATAGTATTTCCTAATGATTCGCGATGCTCATATATAGAACCGTAGTGGTTATATACTCTTTGCATAGAACTGTACTCGCCACTTCAGTCTACCCGTGACCAAAGAGTATATAACAACTACGTTTTCCCGTGACCACAGCGGCGGCCACGCTGCCAAAACGTCGGGAATTAAGATTATTGCGTTTAATCTAATAGATAATCGCGATTAGACCCGTTTAATATAGATCCTGGTATATTACTGTCATGATTTTTGGATAGTTTTAATGAAAACAGGGTTAAATTTGATCATTCTGGCATTGGTTTGTATTTATATTGTTTCCCCGATTGCTTTATCGGTTAGTAGTAAATGTCATTCATCGGCACCCCATTATTTCCCCACCAAGGGGCACGGGTCTCTTCCCTTAGGAAGGTATAGGCCATATTCCACCACGGAGGCCAATTCCGGATTGGTAGAGACTTGCAAGACTAGTAAGTAGCTGGTCTTACTGTCAGAAGTTTTCAAGCCGCCAGACCTCTGACTAATTGGCTTAACGACTGCCATCTATCGACGGCAGCCGGCACCAACTGCTTAACGTGCCTTACGAACCACGGAACCGTTCGGAAAAATGCCACTAGCGTTAGTCATAGACGGTCACCCATCCATGCACTGGACGCGCCCTGTGTTGCTTAACCTTCATGATCGTTTAAGATCACTCAGGCAGCCGAAGCTACGAGCGATTCATTAAAAGTAAATGTCATTAAAAGTATTCAATATAATAGTGTCATCTTACCTATAGCATCGGAAGTGCCGTTGTCACTATTTAAAAGTAAATCCCTGCGACAAAGAATGGCGGGGTGCATCGATTACTTGGGAAGGCCAGAACCATGAGCTGGCTCACTTTTACTGTATTCTTGGTGGGGGGAACATACCCTAACATTACTATATACACGGAACTATTCTTCTTCTTTACTGAAACGCTCTTAACAGTGCGGTCGTGGCCCTTCTGAAGAGGTTTTAGAGTAGGCTGATGTTGCGTGCCTCACGATGTCTCATCATTCCTCCTCTTGACTAGATGCCTCTCTGGTACATTCATGCAGAGGCCTGTCCATAGTGGACTTAATTTAGTTGGTCCATCACATGGATGCTCTAACACGTTCTCTGGTGCCCTCTATAATTC
Source organism: Yponomeuta sedellus (assembly GCA_934045075.1). Classification (NCBI taxonomy): domain Eukaryota; kingdom Metazoa; phylum Arthropoda; class Insecta; order Lepidoptera; family Yponomeutidae; genus Yponomeuta; species Yponomeuta sedellus. The sequence goes on along the minus strand of OW203722.1, from coordinate 7,095,250 downwards.
CCTGTACCACAATATCTCTGTTAAGTGGTTGTCACGTTGGAATTCACGGCCAAAAAAGCGCAGGAGTCGCACGTAACTTACACTAGTACAAAGCTCATCTCTAATAAAAGTAGATACTAAAGATATTTATAGACAGGGCGCTGGATAAATTTTCCACCTCCAATCTTATTCAGCCTCTTGAGAGAGCGTTTTATGCAAATACTCCTAATAAATTAAAGAAAGTTGAAAAGTAATTTAAACTCGGAACCAGGCCAGGTGTTGCGAAGATATCGGACTTTAAAGGTAACGGTCGCGTTAAAATAAACGCACCTCATACAGTATGCTCCAGTTCGGTGTTCTGAGAAGGTAAACAACAGTAGTAGACTCAAAATTAGATTGGAGTAAAATTGTACTTTTTTTATCTAAAAGACACAATATCTCACATGTTTAAAAACATAACGTTATCCGCGATTGTGTTGAAATATGCATGTATATTTTTTCTGCTGTTTCAGGTAATAATCTACGAATATGCCTGTGCTATATTTTATGTAGATTCATTCAGCCGTTCTGGTGTGATTGAGTAATAAACATTCATCCAAATTTTCGTAATTTTATAGGGGTAGTAGTAACCGACGATGCTTAGTATAGCACGGTTAATTAAAGAAAGGGACTGAATAAACATGAGTGAAAGGCAAGTAGTTGTCTAGTCCTTTTCTTTAATTAACCGTGTTGTACTGAGTATCAACTTACTATTATAAAAATGCGAAAGTTTGGATGGGTGTTTTCTATTCAATCACACCAGAACGGCTATACGGATCTGGGTGAATTTGGTAGGGATATATATTATACATCGATAAATTTTATAACATTACTTAGATTTATTAAGCATTCCCTGGAAGAAAAAAGGAGTGAACCAGAAAGTGTCAGTTTCTGGTCACTGCCTACCCCTCTGAGATACAGGCGTTACGTTATGTTGTGTTGCAATGACATTCACCAATCAGAATGTAAAATCTTCACATTGGAATATTTCTTTTATTTCCGATTTCAGCTACACCTCCCTATTTAAAAAAATTACAACTATTGCAGATTGTTCTATGTTTCCTTAATCTCAGCATTGCTTTCGAAACGACTGCTTTGAAGTTTGATTAGAAACGATAGTAGGCTAATACCTCGGGCGCAAGAAAACATCTTTGCCCGGGCCCCATTTCGCAAATGGCTTGAATATTTTCCGGCTATTGAGCGTGGATTGCTTCAGATTGTTTAAATGAAGAGGCTATCGTCCGATTAAACTCTCTTTATTATACACGCTTCAAAATTTATGAGCCTTGAGAGAGCCTTTCGTTCGACGCCTTTAAAATTATGCGACAAATGTTTACAAAGTTGTCATTAGGCGTTGCGTTGCATTACGTAACGTTACGCTACGCCACGCCACGTCACGCCACGCCACGCTATGTTACGATAGATAAGTTACGTTGCCTTACGTTACGTTAACTTACGTTACGCTACTGTTCGATGAAACAGTCTTTGTTATACCTGTTTCAATGTTTATGAGCATTGAGACAGCCTTTCGTTTGACACCTTTTAAATTACGCAACAAATATTTACTAGTTGACTACTATAACATTACAGAATATTTAAATGACAAAGATTATTATTATTATTAATACCAGTTCAATGTATTATTAGTACTAGGTTTTGGAATAACATGTAAACTCTTGCTTGAAATAAATTGCTCTAAGCAATATGGCCGCCAATTGAACTGTATCTTTATAATTACTTTATGTTTGTTTTTTTTTTTGTGTGCAATAAAGAACATTCTTATCTTATCTCTTTTAATTAAGTATGAAAAGACTCTGAAAAGACTAACTTTGCAATGTTATTTGTCTATTTTTTCTTCAACATGATCTAGATTTTGAAATGGACACGTAGTTATGCTTCTTACGTTCAATGCGTCACAGTTTTTGCGTAATTTAGAAAAAAATACTTATATTTGATTATTATCGGAGACACAAAGTTGGTTAATGGTTAATTGGTTAATTAAACTGTGTTAATTGTTACCGCGCAGAGATTTAGATCCGGACAAATTCCGCTGAACAATTGCATATATCTTTTTAACTAACTTCTATGTCCTCTATTGTATCCCACTGCTGGACAAAGATGTCCTCCAATTGAGAGTTTTCTGTCCTGGGCCACCTAAGACCACTCCGGCAGAGGTTTGCATATGCAAACCTAAGTCATATACTCGTATATGACGAAGAAAATTACCACCCCAAACTGTGAACTGTGTTACAAGATGTGCAACACTTCGTGGAATGTGTTAAAAACAAATCAAAGAGAGATTCGACGCACAAGTATCACACCCTCTATGCGCCAATGGGATAAAAAACATGTGAACCATTTATCTATCTCTCAATGTACTGTACTGCACTAACAGAATCGAGGCCTGATGGTTTGTCGACCTGATTACGGTGGCGTGGAGTCGCCGGATGCCTTTGGCACAAGACCGTGAAGCTTGGAAAACCATGAAGGAGGCCTATGTCCTGCAGTGGGCGTCAAATGGCTGATGAATATGATAATGATACTTACGTAGAAACACAATTCAAATTCTTTAAGTCGAAATAAAAATTTCAGTAGTAATTCTTTCGCGACCTATACTCACGATTGGTGAGATTATTAATTGTAGCTTGGTTCTTGGCAGTTGTGTTTTATGCTTTATTACATTTTACAAATTTATTTTACGATTTAATAAGCGCTAGATTGTTCCAAAACCCTCGTTAAACAGAAGCCATTCGGGTGCAGAGCAATAAAACATGGCTTTCCACAAAATGCATTTAGCCAGGGTGTTTTTCATCGCCCATCTGTCATCAGGGTCAGCGGTTGTTCCCACACATTCAGGCCATAATAATTTTAGCGAGCATTGTAATTAAATGCAAATTCTACGCTATACCGTCGAGTCAGACACATGTGTGCGCCAAACGAGGCATTCACACGCCTACCCTCATTTATATAAATTTAAATTGTAATATCGCCTATCTATTATAGCGACGATGCTCCTAAGGCCACCCTCACACTGGTTTTTTCCACGTTACAAAAAGTTCTGCTCCAATACAAAAAAAAATGTACTGGATGAACTTTAAATTGCAAATAAATACCAGCAGTTAGTTAAAACGCTCGTTCGAGTTGTCCGAAAGTCTATTCGGGTTGACAAGTATAGAAACTTCCTTTTTCAAGAAGACATTGGGATTTCGATACACCCAGAACACAGTATTTCACAAAATACCCACAGCTGTTCCAAAAAGGAGGTCGCGTTCTTTCGTGGCTTTATTGGCGGTATTCCTATGTAAAATCTCCTCTTTTTAGCTAGATGTTGGGATCATATGACACCTTTTATGCAGCAAACAAACTTGATGGTCAAAGCAGCATTAACACAAAAGACTAGTCAAATATAAATATTTAATGCGTGAGTAAGGAGCGAGTATATTCAGTCATAAGACGCCTTACGGCGCAAGCCACCGCATGATCGATGTCTAGTCATAAATACCGCACGCATATGGGACGCGCATATGAAAATTCTGTACAAGTCGGAAGCCATCCGGAATGCGTAGATTAATGACAGTTCTCGAAGCGCTACGTACACCTACTTTACTTTTATTTCCTACCTCTGGTTACTGCATGTATGAATGAACGAACGAACGAACGAACGAACGAACGAACGAACGAACGAACGAACGAGCGAGCGAACGAACGAACGAACGAACGAACGAACGAACGAACGAACGAACGAACGAATGAATGAATGAATGAAAAATTCTTTATTGCACTAAAACAAATTTGTACAAAGGGGAGCTTAATACTAGATAGTATTTTCTTCCAGCTAACCCACGATAATGCGGACAGTGGAAGGGGTGGTGCCAGTAAACAATATAATATAAGAGTGATTTATTACATAAATAATACCATAATAAATAATTTATTACATATGTAATAAACTAATAACATCCATGTAGTTTATTTTGTACACGTATATTAACAGACCCGTTTTTTACTGCTGCTCCGACTCTCCAAGGTTTGCTGGAAGAAATCTCTTACATAGATAAGCTCGCATTTGTACATGTTATTTCTTATGTAATGTCCCATTTAATGTTTCGTGTGCAATAAAGTAAAAAGTAATAATACCGTTTCACATTGAACGAGAACCGTAACATCCACGACTTCATCATCATCGTTTACTGTTAGTGTCGTACATTTACTGAGGCTCTAGTGCGAATGTATATTAGGATTAATACCAGTCCGACGATGTCGTGTAGTTACTCAAACTGGACGATCATATCGTCCAGTTTGAGTTCAGCCAATGGATCGGTCGATTACTTCACCTGTCCAATCACATACAGTCTGTTAGCGTTTAGAATATACCCCGGGCTCTAGAGTAGGCTTAGGTGTTCGCCGAAAGCATACGAGTGTAATACTACTTCCTGCGGAGTATAAAATTATACAGAGTATAAACTTTTCTTGTTAAGTTAAGAGTGCGTAATACAGAAAGGTTCGAAATTTCACTGATGCCGGTGAGTCGCCCATTAGCTCAGTTGGGAGAGCGCTGGCACGGTTAGCCAAAGGTCGCGGGTTCGAGTCCCGGCATGGGTGGAGTTTTTAGCCTCTAAATAGGTTTAAGTATTTAATTTAGTGTCATATTAGTTCCGATATTTCTACTGCACGAATATGTCTGATTATATCCGATAGTAGCCGAAGTATATTCAAAAAGACTGAAAGTCCTCTTTTTTTAAAAGTCTGATTGTTTAACTGAGCAAAAATGAAAATCACTGTGAAAGACAGATGGTCATAAATATGTCGGTCAACCAAATTATAAGCACCTCAATATAAAGATATAAACTGTTTTTCATAATTCACTGCTTATCATTTCATCGGATGTGTTTGTTAAACTCTGTGGATCATAGCTAAACAACGTCGGACGCGTCCAACAGAATCAAGTGAACCCGGCTAAATTAAAATGAGGATAATTTATCGCTCCATCCTCACATTTTATTACGAGTATTATGTGGAAGAGCCAAATATATGTACTTACTTAAATGCACTTTCTGGTTCACTCTACTTGCAGTGGACTTAATGTAAAAGCTTCAAAAACTCATAACGCGCATTGTGCGAGAATCCATTTGAATAATTCGTAGAGTACGAATAATTTTTATCATCCCAGCTCCTGGATAAATACTCTGGCGCTAAAAAACACAGGATTAACTTAAAAGGCCCGTAACGGAACGTAAATTTTATTACGACGTAATCTTCGCAAGTGAAATTAAAAGCTCCTCGGGGGTTTTAATCCTCAATTTTGATAATCGCCTTTTGGATTCCGCCATAGACTTGCGATTTATTGTCAAGACAAATTATTTAAAATTTGGGACGCAAACATGGTACCAAACTGTGATAACAGTTTATTGGTACGCCAGCCATTAAATTACATTTAAAAACTTCTGGCCAATCATTCTATAAAAGTGGGGTGAGATAAGTCAACGTGCGCTGATCATTTATTTGAAAATCGAAGATTTACCTACAGACATATTCTAAGCATAGACCCGCGCCCGTTATTAGGACCCTTCTAATACAGAACCCTAAATTTCACCGGTTTGATATTTATTATCTCTGGCCGTTATTTCTTTAACAAATAGAAGTCATTTTGCTAAAGAAGTAAACACTAAAGGTTTGTTTTCAGAACAATGAAGTTTATGACCACCAACTCCTATCAGAGTCCTGACGTTCACGATAGCAATTAGCATGGTTTTGACAGTTATACGATTGGACTCGTTCAGAATTTGGTAATACAGAAGCAGGTCATGCTACGTTACGGGTGATACCGCAAAATCTTGGGACGGACAAGAACGTGCAGATGTGGTGAGCAGGATGATACTTAAGCGAGACGACAGTATCAAAGATTTAACGATATTAGGAGAATATTTATAGAATATAAACACTGATTTAGTTTTATTAAAAAGCAAAATTTTCGATAAAATAACAAATTAGAATACTGCTTTCAGCCATTTTGACTGAAACACCATTCACACCGCGTGACGTCACGCTTAGGTTAACATTGGTAAACTTCACCCGTGCTTTTGTGTCACTACTAGTGATTACGATGTTTGTTTATGATTCGACGCAATGACACTGCGAGCTGTTTCAGATTTGAAATAATTTAAGATAAATGCCTTTAATCTTCATTAAACTTTAGTTTATTACTGAAATATAGGTTTTTTGTGAATAATAAATTTGAAATTTAAAAGTACTCGGAACCGGCGTGCGTGCATGCAACGACTAATGAACGCTGATTAAGCGAAGTTGGTCTGTCCGGATCGTGGCAAGTGACAGTCCATGGTCACTGCCTACCCCTCTGTGACACAAGCGTGAGGTTGTGTCATGTTATGTATTTCGTGTTCATCTGCTTATATACTTTGTGTTTCGATGACAATTGACAACATTTCATGTTATACAACGCACAAAACTAAAAATACCGTTTCTTAATTTTGCTATCTTGATTATGAAAAAAATATTTAGAATTTTTATCATTGCTCAATTTTAGAGAAATTAAATAAAAACCAAAAGTTGTGTGCTGACGTCACACATAAGGTGAAATGAGGAGGTACCGTCGCCTAACCTAATACCTATTAAAAATGATATGACAGATGTCATTTTCAATTGCATTCAAATGTCATGTCGGAGAAATTACTTTTTCTTTCCTTAATTCCAATGGTTTTTAAAAGGCGGCAGGGGTGTTAGTATATGTGACGTCATTTGGCGGTTACGTCCTTTTAGAATAAGACGAAATTCAAACAGAAAATTATGAATGAAAATCATCGAATTTCCGAAAATAAAAAAATATGGGTCGTTTTATTTCGTACCTAGTTTCCTTTAAGACAGTAAAATACGTATGCTAAAAAAATTAAATGTTGTCAATTTAAATGAATGTTACGTTTCTTTCCATCCAACATCTAAGGATGCTCTGTACTTATGAGTCGGAGTAGTGAGATACTTCTTACTTCAATCGAGAATCGTACTCTTCTGCCAGTACAAATGAATGGGTGCATCTAAAAGTTTCTGAATCTATGGTTTTATCAGTGCAAATCAGCGGCGGAGATTATCCTTCGAGTAATTTGGCTCGAGCCGTCGTTCAGTTGATTCGTCAATTGCTAAAACAACCGGCTCTATTCTGTTATCAAAATGATCTCCTTAAATATTTATTATGTCAACCGCAACCAGTTTTCCTTAAATTTTAACTTCTTTATAAGTATGACTTTTTTTTTTTTTTTCATTTACTTTTTTTCTAAGTGATTACATTTGTGAACTTACAGTAGCAATACCACTCGGTAAAAGTGAAGGAAAACATTTTGAGGAAACCTGAGTGTCTGCGGTGGGCATCGGTGGGCTAGCGTGGTAATTAAGCCCATTCTCCCTCTATCTCTCTCTCTCTCTGAGAGAAGGTCTGTGCTCGACAGTGGGACATTTCGATTTCAACCCTGTATGTCCCCACTCCTGGGGCACGGGTCTCTTCCTGCGTTGCAGGAAGGTTAGGCCATACTCCACCACGGGGGCCAAGTCCGGTTTGGTAGAGGGTAGTAAGACAGTGGCGGGCCTTACTGTCAGTAGTTATCAAGCCCCCCATAAGGCCTCTGGACATGGCTTAACGACTGCCATTACATGGCAGCCGGCACCCACGGCTTAACGTGCCTTGCAAAGCATGGAAGCGCTCGGAAAAATGCTACTAGCGGTAGTAACGGGACGGTCACCCATCCCGCACCTGACTGCGCCTGTTGTTGCTTAACTCGAGTGATTGATTCCAATCACTCGGTTCGACTAGGCCACACGCGTGGTGCATTTATAGGCTACGAAAAAAAGTTAACGATATGCTGCCCTGTATTTTTGACCAACATATAATTCACCATTTAGACAGGAGAATGGAATATTGGTCCATGGAATATGGAAGGTACATAGAAAGTATCCGTGAATTTTCGACAATGGTGTGTTATGTTTTTAGAGGAAGGTTGTACGATCCTCTCAAGAGTCACGTCGCCATCCAATCAAACTTTGTCAAGGACCATCGCAATTTCCCTAAAGCTCTCCACTGCCCGCATTGATGACGTCTCACCCTCTCATTATCATATTGTTGTTCACTCACATCGGGCGTGCCGTTATTTACATTTTACGCGTTAGTCACTATGGAAATTGACCTCATACAAATAAACTCCATTTAAATAATAATACATTATGTTGGTATAAGTGCGAAAAGTTGAAAATTACAGCCGATGCGATATCGTTGGCCCGAACCGAAGGTGAGGACTACAAGAAAGCAGAAGTTGTAATCAAAGCCCACGTGTATTATGTCATGCGACGTTTTAGGTTGGCTGGAAGAGATCTCTGTTAGAGATAAGTTTGCCTTTGGAACAAATTTTATGTAATGATTTTTCGAATTTACTGTTTGCTATAAAGGATATAACATAATATATTTGTGAGAAAATAAATAAAACTCAGACTTTCTTAAACGAAGAAATGTTTAATAAATAGCAGTTAGAAAAAAATTAACAATTTGTAAAATTCATGGACTTTTCTGACATAAAAACTCTTTGCTAAGATATAAAAAGTACCGTTCCTTTTAGATGGAGCATAACATGACAAAACCGTGCGTTTTACCTTAATAAATAAATATTCATGGACATATTACACAGATCTCGTTAGCCCTATACTAATTACAACTAAATGACTTGTGTCACAGGTGCTAACTCGATGATAGATTTAATACAATAAATACATAGATAACATCCAATACCCGAGACAAACTAGAAAAGTTAATTTCCTAGTTTGACCCGGCCGGTGACGACCGAACCCGAGACCTTCGGTTTTACAGCAGCGTGCCAAACCGCTGCGCCACCGAGGCCGTCTAAATAATACATTATGTTGGTATAAGTGCGATAACTTGAAAATTACAGCCGACTACAAGAAAGCAGAAGTTGTCATCAAAGCGCACGTATGTCATACGACGTTTTGTAATATATTTGTGAGAAAATGAATAAAACTCAGACTTTCTTAAACGAAGAAATGTTTGATCAATAGCAGTTAGAAAAAAATTTAGAATTTGTAAAATTCACTTACTTTCTGCCATAAAAGCTCTTTGCTGAGATATAAAAAAGTAGGTACCGTTTCTTTTAGATGGAGCATAACATGATAAACCGTGCGTTTTACCTTAATAAAAGAAACTCGTGCGTTTTACATTACATATAAATGGAAAATATAAAAACTTACAGAAGTAGATTTAATCCGTCTCGATAAAAAGTCTCGAGTACTAAATTCTATTTAACTAATTGATTTCAAAAACATGTACCTATCTAAGCATGACATGTTCTACAAAACAGGGAGCCATGCAAACCACATCGATAAGATAATATAAAACACAAATACTTTTTTTTCATGTAGCCTATAAACGGCCCACTGCGGGGCACAGGCCGTTTCTCAGAGAGAGATTATGGGCTTAATTACCACGCATGCCCACCGCCGATTGGCAATTTCCAGCGCTGAGGTATTTGAGCACTTCAGACACTCAGGTTTCTACACGACGTTTTCCTTCACGGTTAGCGACTGATATGGCTACTATATTAAAAACCTATTTAGAGGCTAAAAATTCCACCCATGCCGGATTCGAACCCGCGACCTCTGGCTATCCGTGCCAGCACTCTATCCAACTGAGCTAATGGGCGACTCATGGCTACTATAATTTCACAAAAGTAAATAACTTAAAATTATTAATATTGTGCTTGTGCACAACCACAAGTAATTACAGCTCTACATCTTCTTCTTCAGGCTATATTATGTAGTCCACTGCTCTACACATATTACAGACTAATAGTGCATAGTTCCGTACTACAGTGTATATACTACATATCTACATACTATATAGTGTAGCACCGAGCCTAATTTCAGAAAAAAATGTATTTCTAGACATACAACATGTTATGAACCTCCAGGTATAATGTATCAGGGTAGGGATAACACTACAACAGTAATTACAAGTTGTCCCACACGCTATAACGCGGGAGAGAACTTTAATTATGAACAGCATCTACAAAGTTTCACATGAATACTCTAGCTTCAGCCAAACTTCAAGCTCTCCGTCTACGAAATAGAGGTCACTGTACCTTATAACTCTGCGAATATGCCATTTTGCAAGTTATTCAAGGGCCGTTTGCGAGGTGTCGGACTTAAATTGTTAAAATAAATGGGGTGGAAACTGTCGCCAGTGAGCGCCATTGAAGGCCTGCCTTTACCTGAAAAGTTTAAGAATTACAAAAAAAAAGGTCGAAGCGCTCGTGGCCTAGTCTAACCGAGTGATTGGGATCAATCACTTGGGTTAAGCAACAACAGGCGCGGTCAGGTGCTGGATAGGTGCCCGTCACGTGACTGGCATTTTTCCGAGCGCTTCCGTGCTTCGCAAGGTACATTAGGCTGTTGGTGCCGGTTGTCATGTAATGGCAGTCATTAAGCCATGTCAGAGGCCTCATGGGCGGCTTGATAAGTTCTGCCTGACGACAGTAATGCCTGCCACTGTGTTACAAGTCTTCACCAACTTTGTTTAAGCTGGGTTTCGCAAGCCCATTACCCCAAAAATCTTACCAACCCTTGAGAACACATTCTTCTGAAGGCCATAATTATCATCATCATTTGTGGTGGTATGTACTTTATTAACATTTATGCAACTAAGAATAATATAGTAATGTGCACATGAAATGCGCCACAAACGTAGGTACGCTGAACTACACCGGGTGTCAATTTACTACCGCCCTTCCGAATGTCTAGATATTCTTCGCATGAATACAAACATTTTTTCTAAAAAATCTATGGTATTTTTTGTGGATAGTCTACATTTACTTGTAGTGGATGTATGTAGACATTAGCAATCCGCCCAAAAACTTTAACAAAAGACAAAGATCGAGTCTACAACTACCCTGTTAAGCAACAGGGTACCTTAAAGACCTAAACCCTACGAAAAAGGAATAATGCCCGTGACCCTACTCTTCAAAAACACAGAAAAGAAATAAACGAACACAAATAGCCACCACAAATTGTTATTTTTTCCTCTTTCTTTCGCTTTATAAAGGTCGAGCGATCCCGTCTATTTGAACTACTGCCGCGCCACGCCACGTGAATCTCTCTTACTAAATAAGCCACACACAGCCATTCGAAGCTTTATTAAATCACACGAATTTCTCACAAAACAAAGCATTCCTGGGACAACGATAAACAAACAGTTTCGCCGACACAGGCAGTTTCAGTTGGCTGGAAACGAATCTGATAGGCCCTGGGCCGGACGTCGGTAAATGTGCGTTATGTGTTATCACTATGAAATAAGTTTAGCGTTATATATCTACAAACAAGTCCAACTATTTAGGGTGCCATTCATAAACGTAATCGGATATTAGTAATGTCGGAACATTTATTTCTTATTTTGTTTAATTTAATGAGAAAAACCTTACTTGACCAACAATGTAAGACACAATAAGATAGATCAAAAATCGAACGAAGTAGGATTTGCGAACCCTCAAAAATAGGTTATTATAACATCATAATTATGCTACTCAACAGGCTAGTCGGTGTACAAAAGACTAAGGGTAAAACTACTTTATCCATAAAATTTTGCTGGAAAATCAGTATTTTTTTGGGTTAATAAATGTTAGTGCGCAATAAATTTTGATGCGTGACTAAATCAGCGCTACGCTTAATTGACACCGCGATGTTCTGAATGCCGCCGTTTACTAAAATAAAGTTTAAAGGTAAACAGTAGACAATGGTGTAGTTGCATTTATGCAATAAATGCAAAAACAGCGCGAATTGGGACTCAATATTTTCTAAGCCGTTAATAGTAGATTTCTTAAGAATGATTTCTTAAAAAGTCAAGTGCGATTTTTGGTACGCAGGACCCAAATAGGTTTGAAAATATTTTGGTCGTCGCTGAAAACGAGTCTTGAAGTTTTTTATTGAGCTATAATATTTTATCTTGCCAAATTTAATAAAAAAAATATAGATTAAGGTCAAAGTAAAAAAATACGCAACAAGTACCGTCGCATATTTTGATTGCGTAGACTTAGAATTTTTTTTTTAATGCTTCAATGGCCACAGACCTTAATTTTATGCGTTACTAAGGTTATTCTTACATCTCTAAATTTGTCTCATCGTGGTAACTTATGAGGTAGGTTAAACAACTGCCTGCTCCCGACCAACGAGTATAAATTGAATTGCCTACACAGTTCATTGGGTTAATTATATTTTCTAGTGACTTTGTATAGCTTTTGACTGTGTTATGAGTCTTTGTTGGCTTCAGTGAATGAAGCTGTCTCAATCTGACAGTTGACATACGTAGTACTGCGTCTAAATTCTATGTTTTACACCGTATCTACATTTTGCAAGGCTATGATACTTTTAAACCAAGTTTCTGAAATGCATATTATAATTACTAAGGTGATAGCTAAATAATTACTAAGGTGATAGCTAAATACAGTGGTCGATACTATACAAATTACAACAAAAAATCATATAATATAGGTAAATGTCAAAGTATGATGCTTTTTTGCAACTAAATTATATGGGTTCATAATACTACTGATTTGTACTCTCAGTTCGGATTCCACTTGTAATCTGTTTCTGTATTGGTTTTTAGCATCCGCAAGAGCAGAAAATACCTTTTCAAAAAGTGATGTGGTTGAGCAAAACAGCAAATGTTTCATTTATTTATGATTGTTAATTGGTCCGTAGAAAAGTCTGCGGACCACATATATATGCTTTCCGACCCCCAGGGATCCGCGGACCACATGTTAAGGATCACTGGTCTATAGGATAGAATAGAGAGCTACACAATCCTTGTATGTGCTTCAGGTTTGAGAGTTCCGTAGTCAACAAGGAACCTTACAGTTTCGCCATGTCCGCCCATCGGTCTGTCCGTCTGTCCAGAACTAAAAATTGCCATAAATATAAATATTAATCACGCCAACAAAACAGTACGATAAAAACCTGTTTACAGGCAAAACATTTTTTAGCCTCTAAATAGGTTTTTAAAATTTTTCTTAGCACGGGTTAGTGCATTTAAAAGAATGAAAAAAACGATAAAAACTTATAAAAAATCTTAGAGTACCTCATACCTAAATTAGACCTAAAGCATGGATGAAATTGTTTATCTCGCCTACAATGCAGTGTATTTCATCGTTGGATTGGTCGTTTAAGGCGCTGGGTGGTGCTAACTAGCGCCACCAATGGAATAAAAATCATAACTTATTTTATACCACATTTTATTTAAAGTAAACATCAAAACCCATTAAAAATTAAGTTGATGAAATTGTTAGTTCGGTAAAGCCGATAAAACCCACTCTTTCTACGGAATCCTGCGCGTTGCTCGACATGGGCGACACTTGGCGTTTTTATTCTTGGTGTTGTTCATTCGAAATAAACACACTATATTTGCTAAACTTTACGAGTGTTTGCATAATGAAGACTCTATTTACCTTTATTACCCAATCAAAACTGAAATCTATTTAAAGGCTAAAAATTCCACCCATGCCGGGATTCGAACCCGCGACCTCTGGCTATCCGTGCCAGCGCTCTATCCAACTGAGCTAATGGGCGACTCACCGGCATCAGTGAAATTTCGAACCTCTTTACGCTATTCTCTGTATTACGTACATTTAATTTTTAGCCTCTAAATAGGTTTTTAAAATTGTCCTTAGCACGGGTTAGTGCATTTAAAAGATAAAAATTGTACAAAACTGAAATGCCAATTTGAAACTTGGCTTCTGTATTGATTCTTCGATGTATTATACATTATGCCCTCAACAATATTATTGACTATAATGGCCAATAATATTGTTGAGGGCATGATTAGTAATAAATTATTACACAGTCTCTAAGAGAATGCTTATACCCAGCAGTGGGACGTCTATAGGCTACATAAAAAAAATTGGTGTCAATATTGTTACTTCCGTCACTTTGAAACTCTGTCATTTTTCTAAAACTGATCACAAAAGAAAACTTATCTGGTAGAAAGTGTTTCACTTTCATTTGTTGTCAAATAACATTACGGCATAACAGCATCCGAGATACCTCAATCAAAGTGGAAAAAGTGTTTTACAAATTGGTTTCAACGAATGCAAAAGTGCATCGATCATAGTGGAGAATACTTTGAAAAACAATAAAAGCATATTTAGCCATATACATTTGTTTATTTTTTCTATTCCGCATACGTAAGTAGCAGCCCTCGTAGACATTATTTTTACAGTTGGGAAAGAAAACGCACGAGTGCGGGAAAGGTAAAAGTGTGTGTAATTGCCCACATCCCTGCAATACGCCACTTTCTGAGCAACTGTATTAAAAAACTTTTTTTTCAATTACTCACTCAATGACCTGCTAGAATAACAAATGAGGGCTCAAAGTGGCTCCCGTGGTGATTTATACATAAACACGCATCAGCGAACCTCGTGGTTACTTCATGAGAAGGCCTGTGTAAGCAGCTGTCGTCACTTTGACAAGGGTCCTGTAATGCACCTCTGAAAGGTCTGAAATGGCTTGAAATTGCCCAACGCGCAGTGGCCGCCATCTCTTGACAGATGCTTTGTTATTTATTTATAATTTCACTTTTATAGGGTATCTTTTTCAAGCAAACTTTGATGTCCATCTCATAAGACAGTTTTACTCAGGTGCCTAAAGAGCGAGCAAGTTTATTTGATAAAATATATGAGAAGCAATCAGTTATGGTGAAAACGGTGTAAAGCTTCTAAGTCAGTGGTATTTAATTATATAACCCATTTACATAACCTTAACTTCAGGATTCCGTAGTCAACCAGGAACCCTTATAATTTCCGTCACCTTGTTGACGTTTAGTACCACAAAGCTGAAAATAAATCACCCTGACATCCCTACACCTAAATTAGGGATGATTTCTCGTTTAGTCCTTAGTGTAGGATATAGTTAAAGATCGTTTAATAAATTATGGTTAGAGCGGCAAGCTGAAGACAGGGTGCTATGGCGCTCTTTAGGAGATGGCTATGTCCAGCAGTGGACTAATATAGCATGAAGAAGAAGAAGAAGAGAAGAGTGGGAAACCATTTTTTGATTTATGGATCCGTTTGCGAAATATTAAATTGTACGGTAAAAGTAAACTAAAGTAAGGTTATTTGGCAGAACATAATATATACGTTATTTAAATGTAGTGTCAAGTTCATTCATCTACCGCGTGACATGCAAATTCAAATTACTTACATTTGATCTAATAACGCATTTCATTAATTAATATTTCTACATTCTTTCTTTATGTAGCCTATGAACGTCCCACTCCAGGGCACAAGCCTTCTCTCAGAGAGAAAGTTTCTACAAATTTAAATTAAATACTATCTACTTAATTATGTAATGCGTGCACTAAAGAAATAAGTTAATAATAGGGGCTTAAAAAGTTTATCGTTTATCTAGGTTTACTTCTAATACCCCGTTTGCTTGTTCAAAAGGGCTTTTGCAACTTTAATTTCACGTTTCAACATTTCCGACACAAGCAGTTTAGTGACAAATAAATCCCGCCATCCAGAGCGTTCGAGGACCCATAAAGCCATAAGACCGCTTTTATGACCGCAACTTGTCATTAAGTTGCAATATGTCGCGGATTCACCAAACCCGCAGCTTTTCTTTATGTGGGAAGTTACAACTGGTCGTGCTCTTTTTTACTGGGGTTCTTTAGTGAAAATATTTATAATATTTTTTGCTACATTTTATTGTCAGTAGTACCATTGCCTAGTTCCGTGATTGAACTACCGTAAATGGCTTCGCCTGGACTTTGTTCACATTGGGTTAGAACATGAAGTGACTTTACCTATGATCGTCTATCCAGGTACGTAACTATATATGATCAGAGTGAATTAGAAAGTGTATGATTTAAGCTATAATAAGTTTATTAACTTTTGAATGTTTTAAATAATAAGGTTTGTACGTAAAATAATAGATCATATAAAAACAATTTCATAATAAATCACTTATCATATATACCAAATAAATAGGTTTGTACTTATTTTAATAGGTTTGTCCTGATAACTGTATAACCAAATTAAGTAAAAACGTAAAAAATCATAAAGATCCAGTAAAAGAATATTTTTGTACCTATGAATTTAATTACCATCTTACATTAGGTACTTGTATACTGGTTGTACCCATTGTTGTTTCTAGGTATATCTACCACTGCGGTAGTTTTATTTACACCCTGTATATATTTATTAAGTAAGTAGAATGAATATATTAGAATAATAAATGAAACACAGAATTACTTTTGACTTTTACGAAGCCAATTTGTATACGCCCCTTTGAAATTTTTTTCATAAAATTAATGAACTGAACTATTAAATTGGTAACGAATAGTATTATTTGGAGAATTGATCAAAATAATTTGTAAATACTGTACTGATGACAAAACAGCAAATAAAAACAAATCTAAATCTGCGGACGATAATCGATTTATTTGATGACAGATCTACTATTCTGAGTACGGAGCTGTTATTTTTCGAATATTTTCGTTATTTTGAGAACCTTTTTTTTTATTCAATGGATGAACTACGATTTTTTAGATAATCCATCTCTTTTTCTACGTACATATTGACATTAATTTGGTAATTTGTACCTGGCGACACTTTTTATTTTTCTGAGAATGAAAATATTTCGAGGCGATAGATCTCTGGCGACACTTTTTATTTTTCTGAGAATGAAAATATTACGAGGCGATAGATCTATCGTTGATGACAAATATAAACTTTGATGACACAAAATATAGTTCCCAATTAGAAATACCAGGTCATGGACTACCTTCGTTCTAATTTCTATTTTTATGTTAATTTATCAATATATATGTCATACATATGTTATATGTTATAATAGGGCCTAAATGTTATAATAAGGCCCCATAAAACCAATTACTTGGTTTGATTGTGGGTCAAACTGGTTTACCATTCCTTAAATGCGCGGTTATATTTATTATTTGACATCAGGTTAGACTATTTTATGACACATCTCTTGCCAACTTTGTTTAATACTTTTAGCAGGAGCTGCCTTTTCTAATAACTAAGATATGAAAATTATATTTTTCTTAGGCAAATACGCTTAAGCAACTGAATATATTTGGATGTGATTTGAGGATGCTTTTTATTCAAATCCTATGCGAACGTACCGACCTTAGTAACACGCTAGCTTTGACGACGGTTATTTCAAATCCGGTTAACAGGTCCATTCGGCCATATTGGCTTAGGTTGTTAGGCATCTGCAGACGACATGAACACACAGAGAATTATGATGAACATAATCTCCAATAAGCAACTTTCTTACGGGGACCCGATAAAAACCTTTACAGCCAGTCGCTTTTACTACCTGCCTTATTTACGATATCGATAACTTTTACGTTCTCAGGTGGAATATACCGAAAATAGGTTTAATAAATTAACGTTTTACAACACTGACATATACATAAGATAGACATATAGACATAAGACATTAGATAGACATAAAATATAGTTATATGTTCAACGGGTCTAATCGCGAATGTTTATTAATATATAACTATGTAACAGTATCGCGAATCATTAAGAAATTGTATGATACTTAAGAGGACGTGGAGAAGATCAGTACTTAAGTAGAATTAAGCATAGAATTTAAGTTACTACATTCGACAAAAGAAAATAAACGGCGCAGGCCATGCACATTTTTTATAAATAAATGTTTTAAATCAGTTAACAGTGCGACATGACCTTGCCCCACGTCGGGCGCCAATGTGGTGTTTTAAAACATTTATAAATTTTAAAACTGGAACGACATCTAGTTTGAGCTTTATTTAAAATGTGATTATTTATTTTACTAATAATATAAACTGAAAATTGGATAAAAACTGAATAAGCAGGTATAAATAGTCAGGTGTAGTTGAAATGTGAAGTAGTAATGCTAAAAATGAGGGAAATCTCAAAAATGAGTGACGTAATTTAAAATTTTTGAAAATTATCAACGCCCCAGGTTGTTGATCCTTTGTGATCTTGATCCTAGGTTCTAGACTGTAGGTTCTAAAAAAAAGTAATCACCGTTGTTAAGATGTACTCTGATGATTTATAGATATGATGATGGACTCAGTTTTTGAAAAAAAACGTATCAAGTTATGATTTTATCCGTTTGGTGGCGCTAGCTATCTTAACATAATTGTAGTGTACTAGCCTGTCGCATTCCATGGTAAAACCGTAGAACTTCACTCGGTGCTTCGCACGATTCGATATTCTGTCGTGCTTATATATTATTATTAAATGACTAAATGTGTATCAGACTATGGTCCCGGCTTACCAAACGACGCGACCAAAATCAAAACAGGACCTCATTTAAACTTTGCGACGTGCGATAAAAGCGTATTTAGAGTCGACAGCATTTCAACCACATACAAAATACAAAAATCTTTATTCTGTCCAGTCATTTTACAGCAGAAACCCACCAAGTAAGTATTAAACCTGTGTCTGGTAAGTCCACATGTTCACTCTGTCGTTTTATATTAAGAATGACTTTGCAACTAATATGTAAATGTTGATGTGCCGTGGACTGTAAACGAATTTTCGCGAAATTACCATAATTAGCACGGTAACTTTTGGGATAGGTAGAATTAGAAAGGGTCGGGATTAATAACCAAAGATTAAACTCTTGTGTTATGATCCTCTATTAAGCCACGTCTAAAATACTGGAGAGCTAGATGGAATGTTTGATATACCCAGTCAAGTTTTTATTTTTCATTCAAATGTTTATATAAATATGTACGGCTGTGCTTTAGAGGAATACCTAAGTGTAGGCAGGGTTGGTCGCACTATTGTTATTTTTTTATGAAATCCACAAAAAGTAACACATAGCAAAGACCAACATTGACAGGATAGTGGCAAGTGTCGTACCTACCGTAAATGTATTGATTGGATGTAACGTTAGATAACCGCCCTGAGCAATGCTGGTGAAAAGACCGAACAATCATTTTCTTGCACGCGACCCGTAGATAGGCCGACCCTGCAATAGAGTTAAACTCGCTTGTAACTTGTGCATGAAAATGAAAGGGTTGACCGCGCAAACTTTTGAATCCACTGTGGACGTTGAAGCTTACAGTTTTGCGTAGTGTTTCGAAAAGGAAAAGTTGCGTCCCAACATTGTCAGTTCATATTTTAAAATACGTTATAATGCCAGACACATACCTTTACCAAATGACTTTAACTCCGTTTATAAACATATACAGGGTGGATTTTTGAGACAGGTCAGTAAAGGCAGGTACCTTAATCGTTATAGTTACAGAAAAAGTTCCTGAGATACTATCCCCAAGTTTTTATGACATTATGAACTGCATTTACAGATTTTGGAGAAAATGTAGTCAGCGAAAAAAAAAGCTGTAATAAAAAAATGCCAATCGATCCTATTTCGTGTGATCTATATGATCCCAAAAGACTTTATCACACACGGGGACCATTTTATAACAAACTTATATATGCATATACCTACTCCGCTTCCTTCCATATTTCGGGTCCCATTGGCAGAGGAGATGGGTGCGACTTAGAATTCTTCGGACTTTTATTTATTCATCTAAAGTGGTTTAAATGTTTTTCTAGTAAAAAAATACAGTTTCACAAAATGCGCAATGTCCAACTATTCATTACAGTTCCCGACTGTTGAGAGTTTTTGGTCAAGTTACATAACTTGCCGAGCTTTATACTTAATTTACGTCACAGTAATACGTCTCAGCCGTCCATGGAAAAACTCGATTCCGGCATTTATAGAGTGTAAAACATACCATAAAAGTCGTTTCAAAATCGTGTTTGTATAAATATTACGGGGTAATTATTTTTTATATCTTTATTTATTTCGGGACTTTTGTCCTAGTGGGACAATGTCTACCCCATCGTACTCTATCCTTATTAACTAAACAACCTTAGGACTAAAAAGTCTTTCCCTTTACAAGGGAAAGACTTTATTTTATACGTTATATCTTTCCCTTTACAAGGGAAAGACTTTATCACAGACTATTTATACTGCGTTTGTGAAGCGTTTTAAGGGAATCGTGTTTTATAAATAACCCTTTAACGAAGTAATCACATCATTAGGACACGTATAAAATTGGGCGGCAGACAAGGCGGTAAATTGATGAAAAAAATAAAAATGTATTAATTATAGCCTAATGGTTGCCTGGAATAAATTTTTTTTAGTAATAAGGCCGCCATTCGTACTATATTCGTACGATAAATGCAATAACAGATGGATTAATTATCTGTGGATATGTCAATAAACCGTTTTTGTTGTAAACCGCCATATGCCTGAGGGCTATTTTAGTCGCATAGTTTTTTCTAAGTGATTATAAAACATATATGTCGCTTTGTCTCTGCTTTGTACATTGCAAGCTGAATGAAATATGTATGTTATGTAAGATTTGATTTGCCGCAGATCTGTGCAATGAGACAGCCTTACCGAGCATCCTGTAGAACGGGCACCAGCTCCAACTGTTTACAAAACTAGTTATCCAAGTGTCAGAGGCTTGACGAAGGCTACAAGTTTGTTTACAGGTACCGAGGCCACAACTCAACCGACAGAGGCTCATGAACATTTGCATGTAACCGCAACTATTTTGAGTTGCGTACCTTTGGTAACCCCACGTGGCATATCTAGGTGGAGTGCCTCTACTTTGCGGTATACAACTTAGTAGGTAGGTGGAAGGTGAACGACTTTATTATTATTAATACTTTTATTGCACTTTAATAAATGTACAATGCGGCGGACTTAATGCCCTAACCATTTTCTACCAGTCAACCTCAGGAGATAAAGGAAAAATTGGTAGGCTTGCAAAAAAAACTTAACAGTTAGCAAACGATGGTAGTAGAAAAGCATTGAGATAAAACTGCATAAAGTATTCTCTTTCTACACTATTTTATTTTTAATGCACTAACCCGTGCTAAGGAACAAATTTAAAAACTATTTAGAGGCTAAAAATTTCACCCATGCCGGGATTCGAACCCGCAACCTCTGGCTATCCGTACCAGCTCAAGTGGTACGGATAGCCAGAGGTTGCGGGTTCGAATCCCGGCATGGGTGAAATTTTTAGCCTCTAAATAGTTTTTAAATTTATTCTCTTTCTTCTATATTTTCCCTATGTAATATTTATCTCACTGTTAGGCTTAGCACGCATTGCGAATAATATCGCCGCGATTTGTGTGCACCTTCATACATTTTCCGTCTAGCACAGATTATTTCGGACCAAATCGCAAAGCGTGCTAATATCCTATCTTTGTTTATCAAGTGCACAGTACGCACAAACATGTTTTCAATTCCATAGACGTAGATGATAAGAGGAGTCGAATGAAGTCAATTGACATGTCAATTTTCATATATTTTAAATGTTATAATGTGGCTCAGTAAGGCTTGAGATTTATGACAAAATGAAGTAAAAAATCGTTTTACCCGCAAAAATAAGACAGGTTTTATTGCCAGATTACAGTTTATATTATTAAAACATTTTTTAAAACTGCACCTAAGTTATTATGAATCATGTCAGAAGTTATCGCCACGCACCAGTCCCTTAACTTTATTGCCTCGCGCAGACAGAGGGAAAATACGCGCTAAACTTTCCAACATAAAAGACGATATTGAGCGCAACATGGACAATAAACGCTCGCCATAGGTTCATAAAAGGCTTCGAGCCATTCTTATTAAACCAGCAGCCACCCAGTGACGTCATAAAAACTGCGCGATAGCAAAGTTGACCCGACCCTGCTGAAACAAAACACGTTCTAGAGTAATGTTTTGTTTTGTTAATAGTCCATTTAAAAGTTTTAGGCCCTGGGATATCATTATTATCCAGAAGGTAGGTGTTCATAAATGTAGAGAGTAAAATCAAATCTTATACCTCCATAAGCTTATTCACTATAACACTACCAAAGTAGGTGCCCATACCGATATTTTTCCATTTGCGTATTGTACCTACAAGATTCCCTAATCTACGTTTTTCTCCTCAAACGATTACGGACGTTCAAAGAATAAAAGAGTATTTACCTACAAACTATACGAATGAACCGAACAGAAAATACTCTTAATAGTAAGTAGTTTATGATACTGTTACTTAATAAGGGTTTTTATACTTAACACGAGTGTGATTTAAAAAAACGAACCGTAGTAGGCGAGTTATTTTATAGTATCACACGATTGTTATAAGACCAAGTTATGTACTTGGTCTTAAATGGTCATAAGTTACTTTATTTACTCTCATACTATAATACATAAAATAATATTTAACAGAACCAAACTTTGTTTAAATTAAATATTGAAAAGTTTTTTTAAATGTAAAATTTTGGCGCCAAGCAGTGCTGCCAGATACGAAACCTGAAAATGCGGTACCTGGGCTTTAAAAAAGCGGATTTTCAGCAAAAAAATCGTTTTATTTTATCATTATTATGATATTATACAATACCGATTGTTCTTTGTCCGTTTATAGGTTTTATATGTTTATTCATACTAGGATATGATAATTTATAAATAAGACTGAATAAGCACGTCAAAATTTTGCGCGCGCCTCTTGCTTTGCTGTTGTAAATGGACTAGAGTACCATTATAATATGTGGCCTGCTGCATAGACTACACGCAAGCCGGCATGAACTCATAGTGTACTGTCTATATGCATTACAGATTATTGCACCAAACGGAAACAGACTTGTTGAAAGTTGAATGAACATGACATTGAACCAATTTCGAAAAAAAGCGGAACCGCGTTAGTAAAAAGCGGAAAGCGGATACACTATCAGAAAAGCGGAAATGCGGTGCATCTGGCAACACTGGCGCCAAGGCGCAAACAGCGATTGCGCATGCGTGTTGCGTCGCCGCGGACTCGTTCATTGAAACCGTTTTTTTAAAGTAGAGGTTCAGTTCAACCTTCTTGGTCCAGCTGGAGGTTGTGTAGGTGTATCGTTATTATTAAAAAGTTATATTATTTATGATACAGGTGTCCATACAAGACCTGTATTGTGTTAATGCTTTTTATTTTAATTTTTGGCTTACGTAATGTTTTTCATATGAGTTTGGTTTTCAGTTTTATAATATTTGTATTATAGTATCAGAGTAGATAAAATCACTAAATTCATCATAATCTGTCGCTTTTGATAGTTAACGTATAATACGTACGTCATTGCATGGTCTGATCTAAATTATAAGCTCATAGCAGGCAGCAGGCTGCCAGTTTTTTATAAACGTAGATAAAAGAGGTTATGTTTGTTGTTTTTTTTTAACAGAATACTAAGATGTCAATTTATTGGCATTTTTCATTAAAAAATATGAAACCTTCTTTCATTGGATTTTACTGCTGTATCATCATTTAATTTTGTCAATACGGTCAATACTTAGAATACATGTTATAAATTTAACGGTTCTAGCTGCGATTGTTTGTGTGGAAATGGGCGGGACACCTGGCGAGGCGGGAAGAAGGCAGATGTACTAGGACAAACACGTGGTGGCCGAGAACAGGATGACGGTCAGTGGACAAACCAGTAGCCAAATGTTCCGAAAATAGTTCAGTCGCGGAGGGTCCGTCCGTGGATGCGGATGACAAGGGACCATGAGAGATGGCGTTTGGGGGGAAAGGTCTACCCAGCAGTGGGCAGCGGTGAGCTGATGATGATGATGATGACTAAAAAAAAATCTAGATGTCCTGTGGAAATTTTCTTACTGATGCAGAAAAGTAATGTTTTAGTAACAGGATATAGAATCGTAGCCCAGGTTGCCTGAGCGATCATAGACGATCACGAAAGTTAAGGAACATAGGGCGCATTCAGTGCATGGATGGGTGACCGTCTTAGTTAGAGCTAAGATTTCCGCACTTAGCCTCATAGTTGGGCCATTGTACGTACTGGGTGACCGTCTATGACTAACGCTAGTGGCATTTTCCCGATCGGTTCCGTGCTTCGCAAGACACGTTGGCAAGCTATTGGTGCTGGCTGCCGTCGATAGATTGCAGTCGCTAAGAGGTCTTAAAAACTTCTGACAGTAAAACCAGGCATTCTTGCAAGCGTCCACCAATCCGGACTTGGCCCACGTGGTGGTATGGCCTATACCTTCCTTCGGAAAGAGACCCGACCCCTCGGTAAGGACAATGGGTTGATGTGATGATAATATACAGTATATTAAACAGGACGTAAAGAGAAATATGTGGTGCTTTGGGGAAGGCCTATGTCTATAGGACGAATACCGACGGGCTAATTCATTATAAATCAATCAATCAGCCCGTTGGTTGACGAGGGCTTCATAATAAGAAGGTCATCTTTTAGATTCGTTGTAGTTTCTAGTGGACCCCTCTCCTAGTTTAGCCCTGCGTACGACCTTTGCGTTATGTGTTGGTTATGTTGCAGGGCTGGCGCGCCCGTGGAAACTTTCGGGTGTTTATCGAAGGACTTTGTTATGTGTTTTCGTGCGGGTTGATAACTCTCCTCTTTGTCCGAAAGCGGTCGTGTTGTTGGGTTTTATGAGGAAGGGCCGGTGTTATACCTAACTAACGTAATTATCGTGTAGATACCCACTGTAAGTAGGTACTTACTTTAACTTTCTAACGTAGGTAAGGCCTTGATTCAGCTTGATAACTTCTATACTATTTTTATTATAACACTAACCCGTGCTAAGGACAATTTTAAAAACCTATTTAGAGGCTAAAAATTCCACCCACGCCGGGATTCGAACCCGCGACCTCTGGCTATCCGTTTCAGATACGGATCTGGCACGGATAGCCAGAGGTCGCGGGTTTTAACCTATTTAGAGGCTAAAAATTCCACCCATGCCGGGATTTGAACCCGCGACCTCTGGCTATCCGTGCCAGATACGGATCTGGCACGGATAGCCAGAGGTCGCGGGTTCGAATCCCTGCATGGGTGGAATTTTTAGCCTCTAAATAGGTTTTTGATAACTTCTGATAATATGGCCCACCACTGTCTTACAATCCTCTACCAACCCGGACTTGGCCACCGTGGTGGAGTATAGCCTAACCTTCCTGCGATCCAGGAAGAGGCCCGTGCCCCAGCAGTGGTAACATAAAGGGTGATGACCCATCCTGCACCTGACCACGCCTCTTGTTGCTTAACTCAAGTGATTGAATTCAATTAGGTACTCGGTTCGACTAGGCCACGAGCGCGTCGTCATCAGATAATATATACTATTCTTATATCTATTCGTGACTAACCTAGTAGCTACAGTCGACAGCACGATGATCGATCTTTATATATAATTTTTGGAAGGCAATCGATCTGTTAGCTAAGGCAACATAAAAGTAACCCGGAATCCGGTATACGTTCAGTTAAGGCAATTCTCTTGGCTGTCATTATGAATATAACCAAAAATACACTTTCTGTTCGAAAGTCACATAAATGCCTCGTGAATAGAAAATCTTCCAAAACATTTCCTTTGCTGACACCTATGTTTATCATTGAGCTAGTGTGATATGGGCCACATTACGCCACTCTACAAGTTCCACTAAAAAGGTAGTTAAGCCCAAATGAAAACAGGAAGAGGGCTCCGAGTACCTACTTACAGCGAGCCGTAAGCCTGAACAAATTGCGTGGCGACAGCAGGACTGTTGACCAAGCAATTAAGGCTAACTTTGGCCGATTTCCACGAATGGTTAGGTCTAAGTAATAAATGCGTTGAGCTTCGCATTTATTGTGAACTAGCTGAGAACGTGGTCCATTCGCGTGGTCTTCCAGTGAAAAGTATGGCGGAGATGCGGATCAACTTTTGCCCTACATCACCCTGCATGTATCAGTTTTTTCGTATAGATATATTAACAGCTCTTATGGCCTGACCGAATCTTATGTCTCTTATGACTCTTATGTAGACGTCTTCTATTTCAGATCAGGCCCTAGAGTGTAATACTTACATAGTTTTTCAATACAATTATTTAAGCAAGACAGTGATTGTTATTTGCCTCAATTTGGTTGTCTACAAAGCGGTATTTTAGCAGT
The DNA here is from genome assembly GCA_934045075.1 of Yponomeuta sedellus. Taxonomy (NCBI): domain Eukaryota; kingdom Metazoa; phylum Arthropoda; class Insecta; order Lepidoptera; family Yponomeutidae; genus Yponomeuta; species Yponomeuta sedellus. The sequence continues at coordinate 7,069,226 of OW203722.1, read as the reverse complement.
ACAATGTCATTCCAGGGGTATAACCCGCGCAAATTAAACAGGCTTCTCTCGCGAAGAAGATCGGATCGCGCGAGGCGCCGAGTTAAGTAGCACGGGGTATACCACTGCAATGCTATTGGTTACAAAGACTACCGATAGCGTGAATGAAACGACCATTACCAGACTAATATGACTCCATTGAACAACTATGCATTTTGGAGACTCCCCCCCCATGACATGAGAGATCGATTCTAAAACTGTCACTCTAAGCACATCACGAAGCAGCTTGTTTTTAATCGTTTTTTTATTGTAACTATATATACTTATGCTAAATTTCAACAAATGCCGTTTTTGCGTTATGTGCGTTTAGATGATGATACTGATAGATAATTCAAGATAATATAGAAATGCTTCTTGCCCTTTTAAATAATCGTGAATACTGACTCGTGGCAAATAGAACTAATAATATAATTCGACAATAAGTTGGTGTACCCGAACTACAAGTTAATTTTGCAAACTAAAAAAAATTATATATAAAAACGAGTCAAAAGAAATAAAACCACATTTAATTGCTGGGCAATTTGCAAAAATATCATTCACAATTTAACAGTTGTACGTAAATTTCTTGTTTGTAATCTATCCTGTTTGTAACTTTCGGGTGCGGAACCACAAAACGGAACCCCATAACCAAAATAGTCTATGACAATTATCAATCGCGATTATTTTATGATTTTTATGAATACTTTTTGACTTATTTTTTTTAAACGTAATATCATATAATAAACAACTAAACGTTCACGATTAATTATTCAAAAAACTCCCACAAAATACATATATTCGCACAATAAATTCTCATTGAAATTTCTATAGGTTTATCTGTGGGGTGAGTTATATACCCTTTACTTTGAAATTAACTTAAAAAGTAACGTTCCAGTGTGTTCAATATTTTAGAAACAATAATAAAATTGAAGACTATTAATTTGGAGGCACTAAATTCCCAACATTTCTACCACAGTATTTTTTTTGTCGCTATTATTTCATCAACCTAACGGCTTTGTTAGATTGGTGGACTTGAGGCTCGTAAGAGAATGAGTATCCTTTCCAACGACATGCTATAAAATTACGACGTAGATAACTAAAGTCCGACGGGAAGTGAGAGACCCAGGTTCGATTCCCAGTGCGGGATGTACCAATCACTTAGTTTTCTAAGTTACATTGGAGAAGTTATAATTTCAATACCTCTCGCTAATGAAGGAAGACATCGTAAGGAAACCTGAGAGTCTGATCTGATATCATGTGTTCAAATAAATCAGCGCTTGAAATTGCCAATCTGCGATGGGCACGCGTAGTAATTAAGCCCACATACTCTCTGTCTTTCTCTCTCTCTCTGAGAAAAGGCTATACCCCCAGTGGGACGTTAACAGACTACATAAAAAAATCGAAGTACTGACCACTAGTCTCTACATATAGTTTTATGCGCCTGATCCAGTTTTCGAAACACTTATTGCAGTCCTCCGCAGTCACCTCGTTTAGATCCTGCTCGAACGCTGACAGCGCGTCTTCCGGCGATGAAAATGGTATCCCTTTGAGCTGATTTTTTATTTTCGCAGTCAAAGGGCGACCACTTCTTCATCCCCGAAAGTGAGTCGACCGCGCTTGAATTCGCTATACCAACGATAGGCGGTGGCCTTGGAAGTGCCTCGGTGGCCTTGGAAGTGCCTTCATCCATGAATGTCGTTTGAAGTCTATCGTACGATTCGTCCAGTTTCAGGCGACACTGAAGTCTTAGCATATCGGGAATGTTCCCGGCACAGAAACATTTTTCAATGAGAAACGAAAATTCAGATTAGCTCACAAAAAATGTAGGGAGAAATTTTGAAATTGGAACGTACCAATTTTTAATCATAAAATTTTTCATATTTTTCAAAATAGATTGGGTATATCCACAGACTACATAAAGGTACTAGGTATAACTAGCCAGTCTGTCATAAAAACGTTTCTGCGCAATACTTTCTGAGTGGCCTGGTAATCGCAATTAGACTCGCGAGGTAGGTACTTAGATACGTATGAGCTTGGAAAGTCATTAAAATACTAGTAAAAACCCTATTTTTTTCCATTGAACTTTAATAGTTTTCTATCAAGGGTGTAAACTCAAAAACATAAGTTTTCGGCAGGTTTGTACTTATGTGGCGATTAGGTACCACGGGACTAAAATTACTTTCGGCAGGTTACATATAACATTTACATCTGAGAAAAAACAGAGCTTCCGGATAAAGGTATTGATATACTTGAAAGGAAGTTATTGCCTAATTATTGTAACCTTTTTGTAAAGTAAATGAACCAATATTTATTTATTTACTGTGAAAAATCTTTGTTACGATTATTTATTTTTTATGGCCAACATATTTTTATGGCCAACATACCTATAACAACATATTTTTTTATACGAGTAAATTCTCCATTGCATACTTACTAATTTTATTATTAAGTATCAGCGAAGTATCAATTATTAGTAGTAAAGTATTTCTCGGATTTCCTTACTATAACGTGACTGAAAAATAGAATACCAAAAAACAGGAAAACTAGTCTCAAATGTGCTTGCCGGTTTTAATGTGGCTAATTCTAAAAACATAGCATGTATTTGCAGTGCACCCTGAGTCAGACTTTGAATGCTAAGTCAGCATTATTATCTACCCAAAACATTAGCCACACCTAAGCAGTGTTTTCATAGGTGCACACGACTGGCTTACTAACGAAATCCATATACAAAGCTGGGTCACTCATAAAACTTAATGGTCGAGACACAAACACGCTAATGGAATGGTGTCGGCTGCTTTTATTAACATTAAAGTCGGCAGGGGGCCATACATTACGCAAAGCAAGTGACACACCACGCTTGTCTTTTTCTCAAACCGCTGCCTGCTTTTTTTCTCCTAAGTGTATCTAGGAATAGAAATAGATGCGGACCGCTCCAATTCTACTGTAAATATCATCTCCTATAATATAAAAATGAATCGCTGAATGTGTTGGTAAGCGCTAAGCTCGAGAGCACCGGAACCGATTTCGCTAATTCTTTTTTTAGAATATTCCTTGAAGTACGAGGATGGTTCTTACGGAGAGAAAAATAAAAAAAAATTTAAAGAATCGGCTGTTCGCTGGGTCAGCTAGTTGGCTATAAATATCCACGGATCCACTAGGGGTACTTTTAATAATTCCCGTTGTACATATTATGTCACCTGATAAACATTTACAATTTCGTGGCACTAAAGTTCGACGGGGCGTTAAGAATGATCAGATTACAGTTGTCCTCGGTTATACTAGCGGTACGAGCAGCATCGTAGCACGTCGGATTACCATGACGAGGATCGTGGGTTCGATTTCCACTTATTGACACCGCTGTATATTTGTACAAATGGCCTCAGTCCGGGTGTAATCTCATTTTTGTGATATCCTTGATTGGTTTAGGACGAATAAACGACACGTATTGTGTCGTTTACACCTCGTTACTGTGTGAAACTTAGTAATTATTTATTTTATTTACTACTGAGTGTAACACCTAAAAGAAAATTAAATATGTACTTGAAGTATTTGAGGAATAATCTCATTAATGATGAAGTTGAACAGAAATTCATTGACTATAGCGCACCATATACGCAATAGTCAATGAATCTAGTGTGTCCTACTACTAAAGGACCGCACTAACTGTAGCATTAGGGCAGACGCTTATTTCGGGCACAGCATAGTCAGGATTCCTGGCAGCTGTCAGCGCCAGCACTTTATTATCTTGTACAATTGAAATGGAGGTGTCAAAACTATGCATGTGCGGTGTTTGGCGAAAACTTGAAAGCGGCGACGCGCGATTATGAAATGAAATGAAATGAAATGAAATGAAATGAAATGAAATGAAATGAAATGAAATGAAATGAAATGAAATGAAATGAAATGAAATGAAATGAAATGAAATGAAATGAAATGAAATGAAATGAAATGAAATGAAATGAAATGAAATGAAATGAAATGAAATGAAATGAAATGAAATGAAATGAAATGAAATGAAATGAAATGAAATGAAATGAAATGAAATGAAATGAAATGAAATGAAATGAAATGAAATGAAATGAAATGAAATGAAATGAAATGAAATGAAATGAAATGAAATGAAATGAAATGAAATGAAATGAAATGAAATGAAATGAAATGAAATGAAATGAAATGAAATGAAATGAAATGAAATGAAATGAAATGAAATGAAATGAAATGAAATGAAATGAAATGAAATGAAATGAAATGAAATGAAATGAAATGAAATGAAATGAAATGAAATGAAATGAAATGAAATGAAATGAAATGAAATGAAATGAAATGAAATGAAATGAAATGAAATGAAATGAAATGAAATGAAATGAAATGAAATGAAATGAAATGAAATGAAATGAAATGAAATGAAATGAAATGAAATGAAATGAAATGAAATGAAATGAAATGAAATGAAATGAAATGAAATGAAATGAAATGAAATGAAATGAAATGAAATGAAATGAAATGAAATGAAATGAAATGAAATGAAATGAAATGAAATGAAATGAAATGAAATGAAATGAAATGAAATGAAATGAAATGAAATGAAATGAAATGAAATGAAATGAAATGAAATGAAATGAAATGAAATGAAATGAAATGAAATGAAATGAAATGAAATGAAATGAAATGAAATGAAATGAAATGAAATGAAATGAAATGAAATGAAATGAAATGAAATGAAATGAAATGAAATGAAATGAAATGAAATGAAATGAAATGAAATGAAATGAAATGAAATGAAATGAAATGAAATGAAATGAAATGAAATGAAATGAAATGAAATGAAATGAAATGAAATGAAATGAAATGAAATGAAATGAAATGAAATGAAATGAAATGAAATGAAATGAAATGAAATGAAATGAAATGAAATGAAATGAAATGAAATGAAATGAAATGAAATGAAATGAAATGAAATGAAATGAAATGAAATGAAATGAAATGAAATGAAATGAAATGAAATGAAATGAAATGAAATGAAATGAAATGAAATGAAATGAAATGAAATGAAATGAAATGAAATGAAATGAAATGAAATGAAATGAAATGAAATGAAATGAAATGAAATGAAATGAAATGAAATGAAATGAAATGAAATGAAATGAAATGAAATGAAATGAAATGAAATGAAATGAAATGAAATGAAATGAAATGAAATGAAATGAAATGAAATGAAATGAAATGAAATGAAATGAAATGAAATGAAATGAAATGAAATGAAATGAAATGAAATGAAATGAAATGAAATGAAATGAAATGAAATGAAATGAAATGAAATGAAATGAAATGAAATGAAATGAAATGAAATGAAATGAAATGAAATGAAATGAAATGAAATGAAATGAAATGAAATGAAATGAAATGAAATGAAATGAAATGAAATGAAATGAAATGAAATGAAATGAAATGAAATGAAATGAAATGAAATGAAATGAAATGAAATGAAATGAAATGAAATGAAATGAAATGAAATGAAATGAAATGAAATGAAATGAAATGAAATGAAATGAAATGAAATGAAATGAAATGAAATGAAATGAAATGAAATGAAATGAAATGAAATGAAATGAAATGAAATGAAATGAAATGAAATGAAATGAAATGAAATGAAATGAAATGAAATGAAATGAAATGAAATGAAATGAAATGAAATGAAATGAAATGAAATGAAATGAAATGAAATGAAATGAAATGAAATGAAATGAAATGAAATGAAATGAAATGAAATGAAATGAAATGAAATGAAATGAAATGAAATGAAATGAAATGAAATGAAATGAAATGAAATGAAATGAAATGAAATGAAATGAAATGAAATGAAATGAAATGAAACTTTATTGTTTGAATCTGGGTTAACAGTAGCAGTTACAGGTGCTTTATACAAATAAGTACATGTCCAAATTCTTCCTTTTCAGGAGTAAACACATTTTCTTACAATTAATGCTATAATAAGTTTTAATATTTACATTTAAAATCTAAGTGCCTATATTATTTACATATATGCTTACAATTGCTAACCTAAATCTTAAATTCTAAATATTCTTTTATTGAGTAAAACCCTCGGGACAGTAGGTAATCTTTTGTGAGCCTCTTGAATGTAATTATTTCTTCGACTTTATATTTATCTGGTAGTTTATTAAATATATCAATACACATTATAAAACAGTTTTTTGTTGTGAGCGTTAATTTTACAGGTGGTCTATGCAATTTATGTTGATATTGAGTGCGAATGGCTCGTTTGCAGACATTTTGCTTATTTTCGAATAAATACATATATTTTTTTACAAATGTGCAAACTTCTAGTATATACAAACATGGTAATGGAAGTATTTCATTTTCTTTAAAATACGGGCGACATGGGTCTGTTTGGCGTAGACCAAATAATGCCCGAATACAGCGTTTTTGCACCTTGAATGCCCTGTCCACTTCGGAGGAGTTGCCCCATAGTACGATCCCATAGCGCAAGATCGAATCTATATAACCATTATATGCCTCTTTAGCAGCTTGTAGTGAGACCGTCTGACTAATTTTTCGTAGCGCGTATACAAATTTGTTAATTTTTGTACACACACTCTCTACATGACATTTCCAGTCACAATGGCTGTCAACTATTAACCCCAAAAACTTTATCGCTGTTACTTCTTCTAGTATTTCACCGTTGTGTTCAATAGTTAAGTTTTGTTTTTTCCCCCTATTAGTACAAAATTGTATATATTTAGTTTTATTAATGTTAATCTTTAAATTATTTGCAGTCAGCCAAGTGATAGTTTGTTCTAGTGATTTATTTAATTCTGCATTATATGTCATCAAATTTTTCCCTTCTATAATAAGTGTGGTGTCGTCAGCGAATAGAATACATTCATTGGATATATAATCAGGCAAGTCATTAATATATGTCAAAAAAATTAAGGGGGCTAATATTCCACCTTGTGGCACTCCATAGGTATTTTTAAGTAATAATGACTTATATTTTTTTACAGATTTAGATTTTGTGCAATATCGTACAGTGTCTACACGTTGGGTCCTATTGTTTAAATATGACGATATCCAGCTATTGGCAGGGCCCCGTATCCCATATTTGTAGAGCTTTTTAAGCAGCCTCTTGTGGCATACAAAATCAAACGCTTTGCTCATGTCCATAAATATGACAGTTATAGGGATGTTTTTGTCTACACATGACATGATATGATTAATCAGCTTAAAGACAGCAAGTGAGGTGCTTCTGTGTTTCCGAAAGCCATTTTGTGATTCACTCATCACTTTATTTTTTTCAAGAAAGTAAGTGATCCTAGTGAACATAACCTTTTCAAAAATTTTGGAAAATATTGGTATAAGGGTAACAGGCCTATAGTTTTCTAGTTTAAAAGGGTCTCCTTTTTTGAAAAGTGGTTTTACCACAGATTTCTTTAATACCTCTGGAAATACCCCTTGGTCGAGTGAAAGGTTAATAGCATGTAAGAGAGGGCAAATAATGTAGTAGATGCTATTTTTTATTATATCAGTCCGTATCTTTCTTATCAGTTCTTAAATCGGTGGGTTTGAGTGACATACACATGGGAAACACCTCATCACCCATGAAACTTGTATCCCCCAAGTACCGTAAAAAACGCAGTGATTTCTTAAAACCCGGCTTTCCTAGTACCTCACAGCGGGATCTCACGAATAATGTCATACAGCATATTGATGCAAGTGCAAACCAAGCACTCAGAACTTGCTCAACCGAATGCAACAACACTGCTAGTCGTGATTTGATGGACTCTACCCGTAACTTAGGGCGAAAACCATCTTTCCACGAGATCACTACAAGGATAGAAAAACATGCAACACTCCAAACAAGCAACAGCTACACCACGAGGGAGCATAATGCGGATACTGGAGAGACAAACTCTAAAGCAAACATAAAGCAAGTTCGACTATACGCTGACGAGAGAGGAAGAGGATTAAGATCCATTCTGCAGAATTTACTGGGAACTGGATATAGAGTCACATCGACAATCAAGCCGCACGCGCCTTTGGCCGAAGTTCTAAGTTCGTACCAATCTGACTGCAAGGAGCTCACGGACCGAGATTTTGTAATAATCTTGGCGGGTTCGAATGATTGTGACCCTTTGTGTCTAAAATCGACTCTATACTGCTGTTTAAATGCCTCTAAATATACTAACATAGTGTTGTGTAATGTTGGGTTGGCTAAGTTTTTAAATGAACACATGTTGAACCAATGTCTGGACCATGTAAGCTCGCGTTTCTCACATGTTTCGCTCTTGGATGTCTACGATGGCAATAGGATTTTCAAAAAAATATTAGGAAGTAGATACCTGCACAGAGAAATTTTGCGTCTTGATTATAAGGGGGAATTTGCACGGTATCAGATTACCCTAGAACGGGAGATTAGCATGGGGGGAACTAAACTTCTGCGACCATTAAATGTAATAAGTGTAGAGACGCAAACATGCTTTGAGAATCAAACAACTCCCAAAAATTCGGTAACTGTAGAGACGCAGACACGCTGCATACATAATATTTTTCACAAAGAGACACAGACTGAGGAAGAATTGTTTTTTCGTCAATAAAGTAAATAATGTACTTCTTCTCTATCAGAATCTTTGCGGTGTCATGAACAAAAGAGATGAAATTGAATTATTTCTCCATGAACTTATTATCAAACCTAGCTTTTTCTGTATATGCGAACATTTTCTTAATAAGGGCAATGCATTGCTTTTTAATCTAACAGATTACAATATGGTATCATACAATACGAGGACTAACAAGAAGAGAGGGGGTTCACTTATATTGGCACAAAAGGACAGAAAAGTTGAGGAACTAAAAAATTGTTGTAAAATGTATAATATAAATAGTTTTGAGATTTGTGGTGTTAGGGACGTTGATACGGGCATAAACATTATCTGTATCTATCGTACCCCGGATAGTAAAAACTTTGACTCTTTCCTTATCAGCTTGGAAACTCTATTAGAAAATTTATTTGACAAAAAGTGTTTAATAGTTGGAGACTTTAATATTGATCTTCTGTCAGATAGCAAACAAAAAACAGAACTTCTTACATTGTTATCCTGTTACAACTTTAGACACTTGGTAAACACTCCTACTTTTAGACGTAATGATTCTCAATCGTGCATTGACAATATTTTTACTAATCTCATGATAGAGGATTTGGGAATAGTTGACGTAAATTTCAATGGACTAGGCGACGGTCATGCATATTTATCATGTCCGATGGTCACTAAAGCTAAGGAAAAAAAGGAGAAAGTGCTGTTTAAGTACACTCGAAGTTTTTCCAATAAAAATAAAGCACTTTTTCGCCATCGATTGGAGGCTATAGAATGGTATGGTATGGGAATTAATACTTTGTTTTCCAAGTTAACCCAAATTTTCAGGGACAGTTTCAAAAAGGTTAAAAGGAAAGTTAACATAAAAAAGGTAAATCAAATAAACTGGGTAACAAAAGGAATAAGAACTTCAAGTAAAATGAAACGCATTTTGAATAATTTAAATCTTCACAGTGATATTTCATTAAAAAATTACAAGACGGCATATATCAGACTATATCGCAAGGTGATTCGAAATATGAAGAAATTGACGATAGCAAAAGAATTAGCATTTAATAATTATAGTAGCAAGGCAATTTGGAGAATCATTAATAGACATAGAAATAAGAGCGATACAAAAACAGATAATATAATTTTAAAATGTGATAGCAGAATAATAACTGATGCTAAAGAGATCGCTAATGTTTTTTCAGAAAATTTCAATTTAGGAGTGGGGCATGATCTGGTAGACACAAATGTTGCTATATCGCTATTAAAAGAAAATGTTAATACTGTAGCAAATGATATGGAATGTAGAGCGTTCACACAGTCTGAGATACAAAAATTAGTGCTTACCATGGAAAACAAGAAATCATCGGGATGGGATGAAATAACGATAGGCGTAGTCAAGGAAAATATAGATCTTCTAGCAATGCCCCTCACATATCTCCTTAACGAATGTGTTAAAAACGAGACTTTTCCTGAACAACTGAAGTTGGCGAAAGTGATACCAGTTTTTAAAAAAGGCTCCAAAACAGACGCCAAAATGTATAGACCAATTTCTCTTCTTCCAACACTATCTAAAATATTCGAGAAATTACTGCAACATAGGCTTTGTACGCACTTTTCTTCAAACAACGTAATAAACAAAAGACAGTTCGGATACAGGAAGGGGGTTGGTACTTCAGATGCGGTAGAAACTTTGATCGACGATACGGTGAGATATCTTTCAGAAAAAAAGAAGGTTGCTGCGCTTTTTCTGGATCTCAGCTCAGCGTTTGATACTGTCGACCATCACATTTTGTTGAGAAAATTGGAACACTATGGTGTACGGAAGGGCTTATTAGGTTTAATGGAGAGCTACTTAAATAACAGAAGCCAATACGTAGAGGTCAAATGTACCGATGACAATATAGAAAATATGGCGCGATCTAATGTCAACACGATAACGCGCGGAGTGCCACAAGGATCTATATTGGGGCCTACTCTTTTCACAATATTTACTAACGACCTGATTGACTATATCAGTAACAAAATCCCAGACCTACATGTAGTGCTATATGCTGATGACACAAATGCTGTTATTAGTTCTGACGATATAAATGATCTCAATTGCAAAGTCAAGGAAGCTATGTTAGCTTTTCATACATGGTTTGCCTTCAACAATCTAAAATTAAACACAAATAAAACCAATCTAATGTTGTTTAAAGCTACAGCAAAAAATAATGATAGACTTAATATCTCAATAAATGGCAGCACTATTACTCAAGTAGACGAGGTTAAATTTTTAGGTGTCAGACTGGATTCATGCCTAAATTGGAAACCGGAGTTGCAAGCGCTAGAAAATAGCATAAGTTCAGCCTGCTATGCACTCAGAAGTTTAAGAGAGGAAGTAGCACAGGATCATCTCCTAACAGTTTATTACGCCCTAGTTGAATCCAGGCTACGATATAGTATAAAATTTTGGGGCAATAGCTACAAGTATAACCTCACAAAAGCGTTTGTCTTGCAAAAAAGGGCAATACGCACTATTGTCAGAATTCCACCATGGATATCGTGCAAAGAACATTTCGCTAGGCTGGGTGTGTTAACCGTCCCCTCTTTATATATATATGTATTATTGTCCGATTTTGCAAAACAGATTACTAGACAATAGACCCCAGAGGACAAAGTACTGAGGTTAAATACGAGGCGCAAAAATGTTCGCATCAATACTGTGCCTCCCTTGTTGAAAGTTGTAGAACATAGTGCTCGCTACCAAGCTGTTAAATTTTACAATGCGTTGCCTTTAAGTTTGAAGATGATAGACTCAACTAGTATTTTTAAGGATAATCTAAAAAAATTCTTACTCTCCAAATGCTTGTATTCATTGGATGACTTTTTTTGCTGATATTAGTTACATTTATTTTATTTATTGACATGAATCGAATTTACTTCATATGGACTGTTTATTTTAATTTAATTAATTTATTTATGTGATTAGTTATAAGATTTCTAATACAATGTAAATTGTTTGAAGAATAAATAAATATCAAATATCAAATATCTCGTCATGACCAACAGCTTTCGAGTTTTTCAGACTGCTGACAATGTTAATTAATTCCTTTTCATCGACTGGCATTAGAAAAATACTGGACTCCACATTATCTATTTTAATGTCATCGGTTCGACCTACGTTTGAGGAACAGTTGTTACTTACACTATCTATAAAGAAATTATTGAAAGCCTCAGAAATTGCTTGTGGATCGGTGATATTATTATTATTGATTTATATTGTACTAATGGTGTTTTTGTTACAATCTGCTGTCGTATACTTTTTAATGACGTCCCAGACACTTTTACATTTGTTTTTTGCATTGGAAATGCATTTTAAGTTTTCAATTTTTTGTTGCGAAATTATAATTTTTTTGAGCTTTCGAAAATAATTAATGTACTTAGTTTTGAGAGTTAAATCAATTCTTCTTCTAAAAAATAATTGTCTCTTTTTTGCACAGCAAGAACGTATGCCCTTGGTCAGCCATTTTGAAGAATATTTTTTACTTAATACTCTAGTTCTCGTTATAGGAAAACATAGGTTATAAAAAAGAAGATACAAGTCGTAGAATGCATTAAACGCTTTGGTAGCGTCACATTCAGAAAGAACTTCCTGGAAGGAAAGAGACGTTAGGCACTCCACAAATTTTTCTTGGTTCTCTTTACTATAATCTCTCCTAAATTCATACCACCACTTTATTGCAGGAGGCTGGCGTTTTTGTATCGGGATACTGTATGACTGGGCTGTGTGGTCCGATAGTCCTAGATCATGTACGATAGCTGTGCCCTCTGTGATATTTGACAAGATATTGTCTATGCATGTAGATGACGTTAAAGTAATTCTAGTAGGTTCTTTGATGACTGGTGTTAGGTTGTATGCTTGTAATATATTTAGCAGTTCAATAGATACATTTGTTTTCTTGAGCAAGTCAATGTTGAAATCACCGCATAGAACATATTTCTTTCTTTTGTGCCTACATATTAAGTCAAGTAGCTGCTGGAGTTTATAGAAAAAAACGGATGTTGGTGATGTCGGTGTTTTGTGAGTATATATAACTATTGCTATAATTCCGTATTTTACAATATTTATTCCCGCACATTCGAAAACGTAAGATTCAGACAATTGTTCAATCTCTTTAATATGAATGTATTCCGTGCCTTTTCTTACTATGATCGCTACACCACCCTTGCGACATTTTTTCCTCGAGGCAGCTAAATTGAAGTTATCAATTCTGAGGCAAAATTCAGAGCCCCGAGACATGTTTGTTTCACACAAGCAAATAATATCAGCAGGCGTCCCTTTAGTGGATAATTCGTCTAATGCACAAAGTAGATATACTTGCTTATTGAGTATACCAGCTATATTCTGATGTAGAAATACTAGGTTATCATTGTAATTGTGTCGTTGAGGAACGAAAAAAGTTCTCTGTGGCGGTCGGCTCTGCCTGTGGAAGGGGCAGCGCATACTCCTGGTTTACCGAGGTATCTAGGTTTCTTATGCGAACTATTAATTTGTTGGCATCTTTCATCAGCTGCTCTAGTCCATGACTGTTTAGGACGCCACTGTTCTTATGGAACATGGCAGAGTCATAGCTCAGGTTCAAGTTGGAGTCTATAAGATAACCGTAAAAGTGCGTGTTAATATCCAAGTAGAGCAGCTGATTGAATGTTTCTACTCTAGAATTGAATAGGTTAGTGTTTAGCATTCCATGTTTATAGGTTGGTGCACATAACAGATTGTGCGTGTGGTTAATCTTTTGCAATGTGTTTCGAATGAAAATTATTAATTCGTAGTAGTTATCGGTACAATTAAAATCTTCTTCTCATAAAAGTATTATGCAGTAATCCTCTAGAGTGAAATCCCTAACTTTGGCTTCTATACCGTGTAGGAGCTGTTTTATTCCCCTATTCGGCAATAGGTAATGACACAGGTCGTAGTTTCCATCCAAGTTACGTTGGGCTATCTGTTGAGCTTTGTTGATACTTAACGTGTTCAATAAGCTTATTCTGTGTCTTTTAGGTTTTGCAGGTGGATCAGTTAAAGTATTGGATACGATGGGGATAGGCTCAAGTGGCCTCTGCGCAGTGTTGGTAGGCACCTTTTGCTTATTTTGGCAGTGCAGTGGGGGCAGGGTAGATTCTTCACTCTTTTTCCCGTTGCTTAATGGTGTACCAGGTAGGACCGGCTCCTGGGTGCGAGTGAGGTGGATTTGAGCGGTAGAGTCGACTTGTGCACTACTTTCTTTTCTAGAAGAGTCAGAGTTGGGAGTTTTGTCCGCCACCTTATTTTTTTCTTGTTGCACTGGTGTACTAGCGTTGAAGTCAGGCTTTAGAAGTTTGGAGGGGGTGTTTTCAGTAGTTGTGTCGTTGTTGCCCTTGTGGTTCCCTCGTTGAGGGGTTGAACGGCATATACGCAGCAGTTGATTAATTCTAGCGTCACGCTTCGATATTGTACCACGTAAAGCATAGTTTTCAGCAACTAATCTTTCGATCTCACCATCAGCGCTCTCTAATTTTAACTCTAGCTGTGAGATTTTATTATTAAGTTGGTCTATCAGCTCTTCGGTGTTTTCTCTTATTTGGTTAGTACTTTCCGGGCAACTTCGGTTAAGAGTTTCGTTGACTAACAATTGAGTACCACTGATTGTATGTCCTGACTCCACCGAGGAAGTCGGGGATGTTGGCGAAGCTGCTTGTTTTGGAACTTCCTTTCGCCTTCTTTGCGTTACATTGGTGCTGGAGGGCAAGTGTGTCTTGGCTAAGCAATACTTACACTTCCAATTAATTTTGTTTTCCTTGGTCATTAACCTGAACAGTTTATCCGACACGGAAATACAGTCAAGGTGATAGGACTTTTTGCAAGATGTGCAGGTAAGATATTCATATTTATCTAGTATTTTAGTTTTACAGAATTTAATTGTAAGTCGACTAATCTTAATGTAACTAACATTCGTATTCGACTTCAATATTAGTTATACACTAATCCTGATAATCGATTGAAACCACTAATTAGTAACCACTAATGTCAATTGTTCTGTTTATCGTACTGGGGCCGAATCCCGAATCGCTCCGATTCACGACGAAAGTGCCCGAGTCGACCAAATATTCAACTGCTTTACTGATACCCGAGTCGGCCCGAGTTGCGGCGGAAAGACACGAGTCCGCGATTAGTGGTAGCGGTTAGGCCACAGAATAACGGATTACTAATCTGAATGTATAATTTGACTACGTCGATATACTACCATAGTCGAATAATTTCATTAGTACCATTCATAATCGCCCATCTTCACTTGCAAGATGCTCTTCCTGATTAATTAATGTCTGCTCAATATGCTTTTGAAGACTTGCTTGGTTGTACATAGACATAGTTATAAAAATAGTAATGGGTTACTGTCACAAACGGTTCTTGATTTTGTAGACTTTTAGTCCAGATCTACTTACGGGTGTTGTTATATCGGAAAAGTCCGACCAGGTTTCGCTCCGATTCGCAGAGCTTAATTTTCTGGTTCTAGATTTATTTATTCTCGATTATAATACAAAATCCATTTTTTTTTACATCCAGGCCTCAAAGCGTGTCTTTGGAGAGGCCTATGTCCATTATGATAAATCCAGTTTCTTCTCATACTCATTGCAAATGCTGTGATTTTTTTTTACGTTATGGAGCACTATGAGTGGCGGGTGGCGGATTGGTCACCAAGTGGCATATGAAAAACTACGCTATACTTTTAGTAGCCACCATAAAAATAAGTACATCTTCTGTACTTACAGATTACTAATGAGTTTTTCTCTGTATAGTTTCTACGCACGAAACTGCTGTTAAGTCCGGGAAATCACATAGTTTATTTAACTTCCTATGAATTGGCATTTTAGTAACGGATACCAGGCAATGGATACCTACGTAAATCTATCTATGTTTCTATCTACATTTTCGGGGATTTTTTATTAAAAAAATACAAATAAGTATGAAGTATAATAATTAAATAAGTATACCAAGGGCTATTGCCCTTGGTATACTTACTTACTTATACTGTACTTATGTACTATATTGTAGCGATATTATCAACAAGTATTTTATTATTGTATAAAATATTTTTTTTTAAATTTTTAACAAAAAAAACATTTTTAAAAAACCTAAAAACCAGTGTCAGTTCATTTATTGATTCTTATTAATTTGAATGATATTGACCTGCATTTCATACTCTCACTATTATTTCTTTTTATTGTTTACCTGTTTTAAATTTAAACATTTAAAGACATCATTTTACTGCACATAAAAAAGGAAATAATATACCTACATAAATAATTGCACATTGACTAAACCAATTCCATTAAACAAGTTAAAAGTAAATTATGTTTATTTTTTATATTATTAATTTATAAAACCCACAGCATGCTGATACACGATAATCCTAGCCCTCTTGGTAAATAAATTCTAGGGCATAAAATAACTGTAAGTCACCCACGACACAGGCCTAGCCTGGTGTGAGGACATCATTACATTGTTTTTTCAGTTAGTACATAATGCCTAAAACAATATGTAAAAAAATCTGTTTGTTTATTTAAAAAATATATATTATTTTTGTAATGTAGCCTGCCTTCGTATAGTCAACAGACGGTTCATTTTTTTGCAAAGCGTCCTTAACGTCTGATAACAACTGATAGAGAGCACTATGTTGATGTGCTGTCGCCTCTGTATTTTTTTATGTTACATTTTTTCTATCGTGCGTAATTATAATATTAGATGAAATAAATGGCCGACGGCACATGAACCTTGTTACGAAACTAGCAAACATGTAACAAAAAGATCTAGAAAACACTTTCTCAACGGAACTTTTCTTAACGCCTTAATTATTTTCCTTCGCATTCGTGCTTCGCAAGGCACGTTAAGCCGCTGGTGCCGGCTGTCATGAAATGACAATCTACTGTCTTAATAAAATGAAATCCTTTAAATGATAACTCTGTCTGCTGTCGTGTAAAGGTAGTCGTTAAGCCATGTCAGAGGCCTTATGAGCGGCTTGATAACTTCTGATAGTAAGGCCTGCCACTGTCTTACAATCCTCCACCAACCCGGATTTCACCCCCGTGGTGGAGTATGGCCTAAGCTTCCTGCGACGCATGAAGAGACCAGTGCCCCAGCAGTGGGGAAATAAGGGTTGTCATCTTCATCAATCATCACATGAACCTTGTTACGAAACTAGCAACTATGCAACAAAAAGATCTAGAAAGCACTTTCTCAGCGGAACTTTTCTTAACGCCTTAATTATTTTCATACGCACTAGGCATTTCACTCTGCCTTTCAGTAGTAGAAACTCTGAAAAGCGCAATTTTCCCCTTTGAAGCTAAGCCGAAATGTTTCAGCAAAAGCTCGGTACATAAAGAGAGAGAACACTAAATGCTTTCATTCATGTCTCAGTCGCTTTCATGTCGTGTGCAATGTGTTTCAATTAAGCACGTCTTCAAAAAAGTCTGAGTATGTAGGCATACCGTGTGTTTCTGTCTTTCTGTCTAATGAATAAACTAACTGGGGTGCCATTACGTACCTAAGTCCACCACTGTATGGAGTTGTCGGACTTTGCCGACTCCGAACTTTCATACGTATTTTGACACTTTGGGGCCGTCATAATACTTAACTCGATAGAGTGGCAAGTTGAAATTGAAAATGTAAAATGGTTAAAAAAACAAAAACAAGTTATACGTAATACAAGTGATGGGGCGCTGCTACGTAAGTCCTCCACTGTAAGGAGTTGTTAGACTTAGCCTAGTCCGAACTGACAAAGGCTTACAAATATGTATTTTGACACTTTAGTAATAATAAGTAATAGATTATATTACACTATTTTTATTTTTAATGCACTAACCCGTGCAAAGGAACAAATTTAAAAAACCTATTTAGAGGCTAAAAATTCCACCCATGCCGGGATTCGAACCCGCGACCTCTGGCTATCCGTGCCAGCGCTCTTTCCAATTGAGCTAATGGGTGACTCACCGTCATCAGTGAAATTTCGAACATCTTTACAATATTCTCTGTATTACGTACAGGCAGCAGGCGGGTTCGAATCCCGGCATGGGTGGAATTTTTAGCCTCTAAATAGGTTTTTTCAATCGTGGAATAGGTTAACCCGATAAATTGAACAGTTACATAATACACACAACTGAGTAATTTTTACTGAGCATCAAAATTAGACTGTTAAAACAAAATAGAAACTTAGAACCAGTGATTATATACACAGGTTTAGAACACTTTAACTTATGACCAGAAGTAAAAATACTACTATAATGAACATTACCACTAAGAATACTTTTTAATTAGTGAGCAATGGACAGCACATCAACCTTTTTCTTAACAGCAGCTATGATCTTTATTCAGTTACATTACAGGCCATTTTAAAAGTAATTTGTTTTTTGTTCTAATAACGGGTGCCAGTTCATGTAAAAGTTGATACGCTGTCAAGTGCACTCTTTAATTAGTCACAATGCCATTAGTTTTCTCTTTCCCTCTCTGAGTAAAGGCCTGTACCCTACAGTGGAAGAATTAAAGGCTTTGTTATACAGGACACATTAAGGTTTACTGGAAGAGAATGCTTCTTGCAATAAGCACGCCCCAGTGTAATAAAGAAATAAAATAAATAAATACGGCGTTGTTTCTATAATGCCCTACATTTTTCATCCCTATATTTTTAAGCCTAATACGTAAGTTTACTTAATTTTACTAAATTAGAGATTGTCATTATCTACCCATGACCTTCATCCTATACTCGTATTGCGGAATATTTGTTTGAAACCCATAGTCTTAAGCATTGTCTTGTCGAACAACGCCATTACAAAGCTGAAAACCGTCAAATATTTTTTAATTAAACATAATTTGAACGATAGTTTCTTGTATGGAAAAGAATAAACGTATTAAAAGGTTTCAGAAATTGCGCATTTTATAAATAACCCCGTGTAATCGCACATGTAATATGCATTTTAGATCAGTTTAGAACACTTTATTGTACACACCAGACTTATCTACATATCAAAGTTTTCGTCGCAGCCACAAAATGCTACGATTTTTCGTAGTTGGTCACGTAGCCACCCCACCACGTAGCGCAGCCGCTACGTGGTGACGCAGAAATAAAAAAGTAATATATTTAGGTAGCACTTACACTTTCTACTTCTATAATCCGTCCAAGCAACCGTCTATTTAAGTTGTCACAGCTCGATGTAGTGAGGTTCTATAAATCGTTTGTCTATGACAATCGATATTAGTCATGTTGAAGTTTGAGTCGATTGAATGCATTACTATTTTACTTTCATATTTTTTTATAGTTGGACTGTCTGAGCGTGATGATCTAAAAACTACAGAAGGCGTTTTCATATTATTTTCACTTATGATATATAAAACAATTTTTTATAGTTGTAATAAGATAGATGTATATTTTTTATGGAAAATCAACTTGAATAGTCTTCGCATCATAATCTTTTTGCTATAATACTGTAGCAAAACACGTCGCATCACTAATAGTTAGAAAATGTGTCATAGTGTTACATTCGCCTAATGGTTTCCTATCAAAAAAATAAGGAGAGGGTGTGCATTTGTCAAAAGTGAAATAAACCATTTGCTCGAACATACTTAATTATATTTACATGATCGTCAGCGCACCTCTGCCTACTAGTAGACAGAACAGCTTTGCACATTGCCGCAAAAATAGCTGCACGACACCATTGAACTGTCCCCTTATTATTTATAAAAACATGATTACTTTAAAACACTCCATAGACGCGGTATAAATAATCTGTGGTTTGTACTTTACAAAGGAAAGACTTTACCACTATTTAAACTGCTTATTATAAATACCACCATAAAAGTATGAAAATACTGATTTTGTCTTATCGTCCGGTTTCTGAATTGAGAAATTCACAAAGTAAATATTTAAGTAACGTTCTATCTCGCTCTTTGCTGAGAAATTCGAGTTGACAGCTCTACAATTAAGTATTTACTTAGCGAAATTCTCAATTCAGGAACTGGCTCTTAATGCAATATGGTTTTAAAGTTTTATTATTATTATTATACAACTACTACTATTACTATTATTATTATTAATACGGCACATAAGTAAAAAAAATACAATGGTAATGTGGCGGACTTAATGCTATAAGCATTATCTATCAGGCAACGCCACCACAGAGCATAAAAACAATGAACTTTAACCCACAATTTCCTGTAAACAGATGTTATGCTCAAGAGAAACCACTTACTTATTTGCTAACTTTACTTACTTTAGCCAACTTTTAGATAGATAGATAGAGATAGAGAACACTTTATTGTACATAAAAAAGAAAATTACACAGGTATTTCTTAACCTAAGAGTACAGACGGCGGCCTTATCACTAAAAGTGATCTCTTCCAGTCAACCTTTGGATGGACTGGAGCAATATATTGGAGAAGGAAGTAGATGTACAAATTAAATCAAAATATTTCAGATACATTGAATAAAACATGCTTAATTAGGAAAATAATTATACTAACCCTAAATAGATACATACAAATAATGATATACTTACATAAATAGAAAGTGATATAAAAATATATATTTTATATAAATACATACATTTATGGGCATAACAATATATGTAGAGGATATAAATTAAATACCAACAATAGCAGGACAGTACTACAAATAACAGCAAAAGTTTTACATAACACTAGCGAGATAGAATTCCTTTACCATAGTTTTAAAAATGGGTAGAAACTTGGCTCTTCGTACTTCCACCGGCAGACTATTCCAGAGACGGACTGCTTGCACGGTGAAAGAGCAGCTGTAGAAGGTGGTGTGATGGGAAGGGATTTTTAGGACAAGGTTTTGGGAGGAGCGAAGAGTAAGAATATGAGAAGAGTGAAGGAACTCAAAGCGCTCTTTGAGGTAGGAAGGAGTTGCTGGATTAAACAGTATGCAGTAGAGAAGAGAGAGTATGTGCGTATTCCGGCGGAGGCGTATTGGGAGCCACTTGAGCTCTGTACGAAATTCGGAAACGTGATCATATTTGCGCAGACCAAATATGAACCGGATGCAGAAGTTTTGAAGACGCTCAACTTTATTCAGTTGCTCCTCGGTGATATCAATATATTCTCGACTACGCTGATACATGTTAATGTATCAGCGTAGTCGAGAATAGGAAGAAGGAGCGATTGTGCTAATGCAAGTTTGGTAGCAGTGGGTAGAAAATTACGAAGCCGTCTAAGTGAGCTTGCAGACGCGAACATCTTCCGGCTCACCACTTCCAGCTGTGGTACCCACGATAAGGTACTATCAATAATAATTCCAAGGTTTCTAACCGTTTGACTGAATGGAATAGTTGTACCTTCAAACATTACTGTAGGGAGCATGTCCATGTCAACCCTAGAAATAAATTGCCGGCTACCGACGATAATAATCTGCGTTTTATTAGGGTTGATCTTGAGACCATGAGTATTACTCCACTTTGATATCTCTAAAGAATCATTGTTAATGGTTGATATGGCCACACTCAGGTTATTTAAAGTAGCCTGTGTGTAGATTTGGAGATCGTCTGCATATAGGTGGTAGGAAGAAGAAAGCCGATGAGAAATACTATTAAGGAAAATTGCAAAAAGGAGAGGGGACAACACGCGACGCGGCGGTACACCGGCAGATATTCCACACCAACAGGAGAAAGAATCTTCAATGTAAATACGTTGCCGGCGCCCGTGTAGATAACTACGAAACCAGTCAATCACCGTTGGAGATATGTTAAGAGAACGAAGCAACGCCAACAATATGTCGAAATCGACAGCATTGAAGGCGTTGCTGAAATCAAGTAGTGACAAAACAGTCAGTTGCCCATTCTCCATACCTAAGCGCATATCATCGGTAATCTTGACAAAAGCCCTAACAGTGCTATGGCCTGGACGGAAACCGGATTGGAGAGGATTGAGAAGGTTATTCCTGGCGAGAAAAAGGCTTAACTGGGAATGAACCAGGCGTTCAAGGACTTTGAACAGGAATGGCAGGATGGATATGGGTCGGTATTCGGAAAAAGTAGCAGGGTTGGCCTTTTTAGGCAGAGGAGTGATCTGAGCTTCCTTCCAAGCTGTTGGAAAGATCCCAGAGGAGACGGAGTTGTTAAGGAGTTTCGTAATGGTAGGAGTGATGATGTCAAGGACAGAGGCGGCGTAAGGCGTGGGCGACGTCGGCCACCGCCTACGGCCCCGCGGTACAAGGGGCCTCTTAAAATGCCACTAACGGTAGTCACGGGACGCTCACCCATCCCGTACCTGACCGTGCCTGTTGTTGCTTAACCAAGTGATTGATTCCAATCACTCGATTCGCCTAGTCCACGAGCGCTTCAGTAGTGATAGTGATTAAAAAAAAGAACCAACTGCCAAGTTTTTAACCGTAACGCTCGCCTAGGCCACGAGCGTTACGGAGTCTGCATCAGCAAAAAGAAAAGCTGAAAGAACTGCGTCTATTGAATCAGATATGACATCTAGGCTGAATTACGATACAATAATTAAGGAATTTAGTAAAGTTAAAAGCAGGAAATTTCTGTTTCTTTAATAAAGAAATATAAATATTTTTAAAGATACACTTAAGAAATGCATACGAGGTGGAGATGACAGTACGGCTGTCATCTCCACCTCGCCCATAACTGCAAACATTGAGTGCACTGTTAAATAAAGGTTCTTTATAGCTAAGAAATGTAGTTAAAAATTAAAATATTTTTTCTTTACAAAAAAATTCAGCCATATTCAGACACAAAATTAAGCAATAACACGGTTTTAAGTGACGAACATAATTTTTGGGCGCAATTACGCAATATCCCTTTAAAAATAATCACTGAATCGAGAAATCAGAAACTTTCCATATTTTAAAATATGTGAACACGATATTTTACCGATGCATAGATCATTGGCCCCTATGGTGGTACCTTATACAGCATGAAGAAAATATTTAAAATGTAAAATTATGTCCTGACTGCTGTCCTGATTAGATAAATATTACTGGCAGAATCATCGTCAGTACTGTTTAGCCATATTTTAAAAGAATGGAATTGAATTAATTGTTTTTTCGACTGGAAGCATCCTTTGAAAGCCTTTATTTAATTTATTGGTATTGTCATCTCCACCTATATATTTACGATTTGTAATCTTTCATTAATAGTATACTAAGTTAACACTAGACATAATTAAAACTGTTTCTATACGGAGTTATGGTCGTTTATTACATTTTTACAATTTTCCGACGTTTCGGCACTTTTACAGGTGCCGTGGTCTCGGATGACTGAGGTGGTAGGCATCTTTTTGAAAGCATTAACTGCTAGTTTACTACCCTCAGCAAAAATTACAAAAGTTAATTATGAAGTTACGTTCAAAAATAGGTAAATCAATTATTTTATATAAAGTCAACAATATTGATTATTAGTAGTTAAAGTTAAAAATTAAATTTATAAAACCAATTATTTTACATGAACTAAAAATATAGATTATTAATTGAAATTAAAATTAACTCTACAGTCACACTTTTAGCAAGGGGGTCTCATGCACTTAAGCACTGGTTCCCATGCTGCCGGTATATTCCAACCACGATCTCTATTGAAATTTGGATGCCGGCGGATCTCTATTGCCTCGCGTATCATTCTAGGGAAGAAACGTCGGAAAATTGTAAAAATGTAATAAACAATGTAAGAAATGTAAGAAACAGTTTTAATCTTTCGTTAATATTAATCTAATTTGTATTTTTATGAATAAAATCTTGGCAGTTGGTTCTTTTTTTTTAATCACTATCACTACATAGTAACAAAGTCGCTTTCTCTGTCCCTATATATCCCTATGTTTGCTTAAATCTTTAAAACTATGCAACGGATTTTGATGCGGTTTTTTTAATAGATAGTGATTGAAGAGAAAAGTGTCTAATTATGTATAATAACATCCATTAAATAGCGGAGAAATACTTTGCACCCGTGCGAAGCCGGGGCGGGTCGCTAGTTATTTTATAAAATCCGTCTTCAGGTCGCCAGAGAGCAGGGCCTCGCGAATACTGTCTTGCCCACATCAAATTTAGGAGAATGGGCAGTAGCATATTACGACTGATGCTGTCACTACTAGAGTTGTGATTCTACCCGGGTATTTACCCGAAATGGGTAGATTCGCGGGAATATTCCCATTGAATCTACCCGATGGGTATTTATGAGGGTAAATACGTTTATTGGTGTTTTCGTTCGCTAAAATAGATTGCATTACCGTTAAATCCATTTTTACTCACGAGCCTCAGGACTATATTCAATATCTTTCATTCTTTTTTGACGAAAGAACGAAATAAGTATATCTCAAGAAAATTACTTTTTTGTGATGCACTTATTTCATGAATTATTGAGAGATTGTTAAAGATTATTACTTATTAATTATCCGCCCGAGAGTAAATAACCATAAATACCAGTTTCTACTGAGTATTTAACGAAAACTGACAGTAAATATATTAAATTGGTTTTTTACAGTAAAATCTTTTAGTTAGGGTCTCATTTGATCGGTATTGATGAGATCTTTGTTTAAACTTGGGGAGCATGGTCTGATGATAGCGCTAGAAGGTGTGTATGGAATCTCCTCAACGGATAGCAGTAGACCATTTGAGTTTGTACTTATTCGATTAGTATTTATGAGATCTTTGTTGAAACTTGGTGACAGGTTCTTAGATGGCACAGCAAAGTACCCAAATTTTAGTGCCATCATCAGACCCTTCAGACACTAGATCTTCACAACGGATAGTAGAAAACTATTCGAGTTTCGCCTTATTTAATCTGTATTATTGAGATCTTTAGCAGAACTTTGTGATAAGATCTGATTACGGCAAAGTAGGGTGATTAGTTAGTTAGATCTGGGAAAAAGAACGTGGTTACAGGATCTCCTCAACGGAGAACCGAGAATGATTCATATTCATTTATTTTATGATATTTATTTATTTATTTATTTGATTTCAATAAAATCAAATTAACAAAAAACATAACATACCGTAACATATTCACACACCCGTATCGCGTACGCAGAAATCAGCGTTTGTCACTTACCATGATCCTTACAGATCTTTTTCGCTTTATCAACATTTGTTACTCAAAATCAAATTATTGAAATATTTTTGCAGTATTTCAAAATTTAGTCTCAAATAATGGAGTCCTAGTAAAGAATAAATATCCAATTATATTTCAATAGGCTTGTGTCCACTAAGAATAAATCGGATGGAAGAAAGTACTTTAAATACTAATTATGATATGCAGATGGGAAAAAACAAAGCTATTTAAGATAAAATATAAAGTTTATTATTATTTTCTGAAAAGAAATTCGAAAAACTTTGTCATTAAGTCACGAAACAGTAAACACCAATTAGAGCGTGCCACGTCACGTCGTGGCGAGCATCGATGTTGCTGAAATTTTAGTATGTCTTTAGTTGATGATTATTTTCGTTTTTGATATGTACAACTGTTATTATTTTATTAAGAAACGCAGAGGTATTGAAAGTTATTTAGTGAAACATATTAGGCAAGATGGAAACACGTTTCAGCAAAGATAATGACAATAATTTGCCCAGAATTGACCCCGTAATGCTTGGTAGATTTTTTGCATCAAATAGTGACTTTTGCTCATCGGAATTCCGTAATACTTACTCGCATTAAAAGTTCAATTTAAGTATAAACAAGTGTTAAAATATTAATTAAAGCTTAAAGCGTAATATTTCAGTTTTGTAATCAGATTTATTTCACTATTAAATCACGAAGATTACGTCTAGTTACAGCAAAATGATCTTCACAAAAATACAATCTTCAATTTGTCGATGAACAATGGAGATCGCTCTTTCTTGCAAGTGTTAACCACTTTTTTCGTATTTCTTGCTTGTGTGGGACATATATAAATAATTTATTTGGTGTTTTACTCTTGTGCTTTCACATTGTGGCACCATGCCGCTTTTGCAATACGAGAAAGTCATATTTAATTGAAATAACAGCAGAAAACTAACAATCGCCTACTGATTCAGTGTTCGTTCTCCACCTCGTGACGTCACTCAAGACGCCATGACAGTCTTGAGCGTTTTTGTGGGAAATTTAAATTGATTTTTTTTAGATTCAAAATACTTATTGAATATGTTAAGTTTTATTTAAAAAAACACATATTTGTTGTATAATACACTTAAAAGTACGTTATAAAACCATTTCCCAAATTCAGTCAACTAGCCTATTTAATCAGAAAAAAATGTTACATTATTGTATTATCATTTGATTTCACTATAAACATGGCAACATTGACAAAGGATAAATAACAAAATTTCTGCTTGCTCAAATAAGTCATTAACTTATGAACCTATTTAGAGGCTAAAAATTCCACCTATGCCGGGATTCGAACCCGCGACTTCTGGCTATCCGTGCCAGCGCTCTTTCCAACTGAGCTAATGGGCGACTCACCGGTATCAGTGAAATTTCGAACCTCTTTACACTATTCTCTGTATTACGTACAGGCAGCGACATCTGGCTGAAGTAATTTGCATCACTTGCATCCCCGAGTAGTACCTACTTTGCAGTTAGGTGAGTCGCCCATTAGCTCAGTTGGAAAGAGCGCTGGCACGGATAGCCAGAAGTCACGGGTTTGAATCCCGGCATGGGTGGAATTTTTAGCCTCTAAATAGGTTCATAAGTTAATGACTTATTTGAGCAAACAGAAAATTTTGTTATTTATTTTTTGTCAATGTTGCCATGTTTATAGTGAAATCAAATGATAATACAATAATGTAACATTTTTTTCTGACCCAATTGAAATATAATTCAATATTTATTCTTTACTAGAACTCCATTATTTGAGACTAACTTTTGAAATACTGCAAAAATATTTCAATAATTTGATTTTGAGTAACAAATGTTGATAAAGCGAAAAAGATCTGTCAGGATCATGGCAAGTGGCAAACGCTGATCTCTGCGTACGCGATACGGGTGTGTGAATATGTTACGGTTTGTTATGTTTTTTTTTATGTGATTTTATTGAAATCAAATAAATGAATATCATATAATAAATGAATATGAATCATTCTATGTTCTCCGTTGAGGAGATCCTGTAAACACGTTCTTTTTCCCAGATCTAACTAACTAATCACCTTACTTTGCCGTAATCAGATCTTATCAGAAAGTTCTGTTAAAGATCTCAATAATACAGATTAAATAAGGCGAAAGTCGAATAGTTTTCTACTATCCGTTGTGAAGATCTAGTGTCTGAAGGGTCTGATGATGGCACTAGGATTTGGGTACTTTGCTGTGCCATCTAAGAACTTGTCACCAAGTTTCAACCAAGATCTCATAAATACTAATCGAATAAGTACAAACTCAAATGGTCTACTGCTATCCGTTAAGGAGATCCCATACACACCTTCCAGCGCTATCATCAGACCATGCTCCCCAAGTTTAAACAAAGATCTCATCAATACCGATCAAATAAGACCCTAACTAAAAGATTTTACTGTAAAAAACCAATTAAAAAAAATTTACTGTCAGTTTTCTTTAAATACTCAGTAGAAACTGGTATTTATAGTTATTTACTCTTGGGCGGATAGTTATGAAGTAATAATCTTTAACAATCTCTCAATAATTCATGAAATAAGTCCATCACAAAAAAGTAATTTTCTTGAGATATACTTATTTCGTTCTTTCGTCAAAAAAGAATGAAAGATATTGAAGATAGTCCTGAGGCTCGTGAGTAAAAATGGATTTAACGGTAATGCAATCTATTTTAGCGAACGAAAACACCAATAAACGTATTTACCCACATAAATACCCATTTCGGGTATTTACCCGGGTATTTACCCGTTTTGGGTATTTACCTGGGAATATACCTTTCGGGTATATTCCCGCGACCCAACTCTAGTCACTACCGACTGCATTTGAGGTTTTAATCAAAATATGAAAGTTTTTCGTCTCGTTTTAGAAGGAAAT
Organism: Yponomeuta sedellus; assembly: GCA_934045075.1. Lineage (NCBI taxonomy): Eukaryota > Metazoa > Arthropoda > Insecta > Lepidoptera > Yponomeutidae > Yponomeuta > Yponomeuta sedellus. Next base: position 7,041,630 of record OW203722.1, on the reverse strand, counting down.
GTTGAGACAGCAGCCGCACTTGTAAAGTTAATCTGATCCTGACGTACTTTAATGTTGTGTATACATAACGTAAGTAACGTAAAAATATGTGAGTATTGAATTTTTCTCTGAGTTGACTTTAAACTTGACATGCTGTTTACTTACGACAAAAACCATTTAAAAAATGTGTAACTGTGTGTGTGTCTTACAGTACTTGGCTAACAAATCTAAATATATTGATTTAAACAAATGAAAAGTTAAAGTTTGTATGCAGGAATTGAATTTTAAAATATTGCTTTAATCTTTGAGTTGAAATATGTGCCAAAATGCTATGCTGCTTTTTAAAAATCGTAACCTCATTTCAGCAAGTCCAAAACTCATTTTTAAAAACCTATTTAGAGGCTAAAAATTTCACCCATGCCGGGATTCGAACCCGCAACCTCTGGCTATCCGTACCAGCGCTCTACCAATTGAGCCAATGGGCGACTCACGACATCAGTGAAATTTCGAACCTCTTTACAATATTCTCTGTATTACGTACAAAGAGGTTGAATTGAAATTGAACTGAATTGAAATAATTTTATTCACTTAAAAACACAGTACAATGACAGGTTCGAAATTTCACTGATGTCGTGAGTCGCCCATTGGCTCAATTGGTAGAGCGCTGGTACGGATAGCCAGAGGTTGCGGGTTCGAATCCCGGCATGGGTGAAATTTTTAGCCTCTAAATAGGTTTTTAAATTTGTTCCTTAGCACGGGTTAGTGCATTAAAAATAAAAATAGTCCAAAACTCATGTTAAATTTTTTTTCTTAATCTGAGTCATTTCCTTTTTTTGTTGGCAGTAGTTTGTTTTTATTGGAATAATGGATGGAGAGAAACCATAGATTGAAAAACAACATGGATATAGCAGAAAAAAGTTATAAAAAAAAGCATGAAAAAAAGCGAAAGTTTGAAACATTCTTCATATTCTCTACAAATTTCGAATTTTGTCCAGGAAAAATCATTTGTATTGATTAGCATATGAATAGTGTATTGGTAGTATTACATACAAATTTTAAGCTTTTGTTAAAGTACTACGTACTTTGGTGGGCGGGATGTTTAATTTTCATTGTTAACCCTTAACAGATAACACTCCACTCTCGATGTCACACATCAGCGTTAAGCTATCGATAGAAAAAACTTTACTCTTGTCTGTGTAAAAATAAAAATTACGAATATTATTTTCCCTTTTTACGACTGCGGGTAGTTAAGGAAATTGACAAGCATTTTAGTGCTCAGCTATAATTAATTAATTAAAATAGTTAAATAGCAGTGAATAATATGTTCAGTGATTAATTAATACTCCTATATTACCTGCCGGCTGTTTCACAGCAGATTACCAATATAACTCTAAAACAAGAACACACCAACGCTCACTACACAATGAAGGACATCAAGAACTCGATCTCAGAGCTTTCCAGCTTGTTTGGCGCAAGGATGACTACAATAAGGAGCGCTACTTAACTTTGAGAAATCCCTGCAATAAGGTGTGTAGGGATGCACAACGAAGCCATATCCACGAATCTGTCGAAAATGGAGATCCAGCTAAAGTCTGGAATTTTCTAAGATCTCTAGGAGTTGGAAAACCACGCCAGAACTCAATTCCTAAAGACCTTGATGTCAATGCTCTCAATAGTCACTTCACTTCTGTTCCTCACTTTGATGGAACTATTAAAAGCAACACATTAAGTAATCTTTCCTCAATTCCAACTCCTGATTTTCCGCCTTTTTGTCTAAGTCAATTCTCGGATTGTGATGTTGAGAAGAGCATAGTATCCATCACTTCCAGCGCCGTTGGTACTGATGGCATTAGCCGTAAAATGGTAATGCCCATAATAGATGTAATTACCCCCGTTGTGACACAAGTGTTGAACTACTCTGTCAAGGCCGGTGTCTTCCCTACTGCCTGGCTTCCTTAAGCACAGATCACTCCCTTACCCAAAAAACCTTATCCGTCCTCATTCTCTGATTTTCGGCCCATCTCCATCCCGCCATTCCTCTCAAAAGTCCTCGAGCGCCTAATCCATCACCGACTTAGTATCTTCCTAAACAAAAACTGTCTCCTCAATCCCTTCCAATCTGGCTTTCGTCCAGGTCACAGCACGGTTACAGCACTTGCAAAAATTACAGACGATATAAGTCTAGGCCATCCCTAGACTTATATCGTCAGGTCACTGTCCTCACGCTGTTGGACTTCAGCAATGCTTTCAACACGGTGGACTTCGACATTCTGCTAGGTATAATGTGTTCTCTCAACATATCTCCAAAGGTGATCGACTGGTTTCGTAGTTACTTGCACGGGCGCCGGCAACGTATACGAATTGATGAATCCTTCTCCTCTTGGTCAGATACTACTGCTGGTGTCCCGCAAGGTGGCGTGTTGTCTCCTCTTCTCTTTGCAATTTCCATCAATAGTATATCCATAAATCTATCTTCTTCTTACCACCTTTATGCAGACGATCTCCAAATTTATACGCAATGCCCTGTAGATAGTCTGCCCTTGGCAATTGCTGAAACCAATGCTGATCTGGACCGCATTTTAGAATGGAGTTTATGTCATGGCTTGAGGGTTAATCCCTCTAACACGCAGGTGATTGTGGTTGGCAGTCCTAGAATGGTTTCGAGGGTCAAGTGGGAACAGCTCCCACGGGTGCAGTTTGACCATATAATAATTCCGTTCAGTGAGAAGGTAAAGAACTTGGGGATCATTATCGACAGGTGCTGAACTTGGTCTCCGCAGCTGGCGGAGGTGAGTCGGAAAATATTCGCTTCAGCAGCCTCTCTGAGAAGGTTACGGAATTTCCTGCCCACTGCGACCAAAATTGCACTTGCGCAATCTCTGTTGCTCCCTATCCTCGACTATGCTGATGCCAGCTATCTTGATTTGACTGAAGAGCAACTTAATAAACTTGAGCGCCTCCAAAACTTCGCTATAAGGTTCATATTTGACTTGCGCAAATATAACCACGTGTCCGAATACCGCACTAAGCTCAAGTGGCTCTCCATTCGTTCTCGTAGGAATGCTCACATCCTCTCACTTCTTTATTCAGTACTGTTCAATCCAGCCTCTCCGACTTATCTCAAAGAGCGCTTTGTTTACCTCAGCGATTCCCATAGCCGGGCACTGCGGTCTGACCTGACTCTGATGCTGAAGACGCCAAATCATTCTACGAGGTTCTTGGGCAACTCATTTGCGGTAAGGGCCGCCCGACTGTAGAACAATCTGCCGGTCTCAATAAGGCGCTCTCCGTTCGTGATCGTTATTTATTAGTATAGTCATTAAAATTTTGTCCTCTTGATTGTAGGTTATTGTTTTCCTTGTCTTGTGTAGAACTTTATTATAAGATATATATATGTATGTTTATAATAAATTATAAGTTTATATAAGTAACGGTATGTAAGTGTATTATTATTAAGTATAAGTATGTATCAATATTCAAATTTGCACTTGCTACACTTTCTAATTTCCCTCAGCAACTTTGCATCGTAAGGTTGTCTGGAAGAAATTGCTTTTAGCAATAAGGCCGCCAATTGTACTATGTATATTTGCAATTGTTTTGTATTTGTTGTTTTTCCAGTGTACAATAAAGAATATTCTTATCTTATCTTACAATACCACAAAATCGACAAAACCAATATAAATACTTAGACGTTTTGGTAAGTATAGTACAGACATTTTACACTTCAGCAGCCCTATATTTGTAGGTACAGTGTACCCAGTCTGGAAAAGGTCTTTCTCGGTGCTAAGTTCATACTTGTAACAATAAACAACAACAATCTACCTTACAAACCTCATATAAATTTCCCGGTTGAAGCTTTCAGGACAAATTACGATGCGTATTTCCACTCATACTCTTCATTAAGAAGAGAAATTGCTGCCGAGCGGTTGAAGCCATCTTCCTTGCGGTTTGGTGCCTTGTGCTCCGTAAGGGGAGGCGGGCACAACATCGCCATCTGTTTAGCGGTTTAATTTCGGTGCGAAGATGACTTGGGCGCTGATATTAAAATGCTCGCTCTGAATAAATATATACAATTCATTCACTATGACCTGCCCCTTGCCACAGTCATGTTTGCACCCTGTAACATGGGCATAAAGTAGGTACTTACATAATTAAACATGAAAGGGATATCTGGTGAACGACCTGTAAAGTCTCATTGAGGAGCTCGTGAGGGTTATGAGAATGTAAAACCTCCTTTCGCATAAATAGTTAGTCACGAAAATTTTAAAAAGAAAAAATAAATGGAATGGTTCTATTGACCTTCATGGTGACTTAGTTTAGTGAAAGAGTCCACACCCACCGAGTGTCCGTATGAGGGGTTTTTTATTCTTATTAGGATTTTACTTAGCGCGCTTTACACAACTAACTACTTAGGTACTTCATCAAAGTAATTTTCAATTGAATTTGTACATTTGAAGTTTTTCTTTTCGTTAAGTTACAAGCCACTTAGTTTTTCTGTTAGCTTAATTATTATGTGTGGATTTTTTCCACGTTTCTGCAAACTTCGGCTTCGGAATAGGGAGGACGATTAAGTGTCGCAAACGATTTCCTGAATCGAAAAATGGTTTTCCCACATACGAACACGAACAGTGATTTTAGTCAACAGCCGATTCTAATGTTAACAGTCATTTGTTACAAAACCCGTAACATATACTTACCTGCGAGAAGAGTTGGTAGGCACTGTAAAGTTTGATGTGCCGCCAATGGCGGGCAACTGTACTTTATATCTTGATAGATACTTTGATGGAGGAAATGTTAACAGTTAGATGCTGGACTCGAAGATGGATTGCCAAATCAGCTGTTTCCAAAATGAAGCGCTCGTGACCTGGCCGAACCGAGTGATTGGAATCAATCACTTCTCGATCACGCTCGTCTCTTTGGTGTCTTATTGTGCGGACGTGTGTTTTGTGCTCTTGTAAGTTTCTAAATTAAATATACTGTTGATTTGTTATTGGTGGAGAAAGGAAACTTTCAATTCCTGCTCGCACTTGCGGGCCTCTTATGCACGGGCCCCTCCCAGTGGGCGGATCTAGAGTGAGATAGTTTGCTTTTTACTAACTCTGACAGGGCCTGGAGTTTTGTTTGACGTCTGAGTCACGGTGCGTCGATTGCGGGTGCGGTGTGCAAGGTTGATTTTACTTTCAACTTATCGAATACGGTGTATCGGGCGGGCCCACGAACGCGGTGAGTTTCTTGGTCGGATCGGACCGGAGCTGCTAACCGCTGCGCCATCAGGAATCGTGACGCGCGGGCCAAAATACGCGATCACTTCAAACGTATCTGCTACGCAGAGTGCTACGCAGCTACCTGTGCTACGCCTCGCGTCTCTGATCCGCTACGCCACGCATCTTTCGTCCGCTACGAAAACATACCGGTACGTCGCGCTATAAATAAACTAGCGTGAATAGGAGCACTTTTCTATTGCTACACGGAAGGAATGCCTGTCGATCGAACTCCTCCTAAAGAACAATCAACCGGATTACTGCATACGCAGTCTGATCCTGAACTACTAGAAACTGCTCTGGCGGAGGAATCTCAGTTCCCCAGTGTTACTCGTTTCAAACGAGCGCGGCTGGAGGTGACCTCACCTCCACTGAGTATGAACTTGGAGGTGTTACTTAGATCGTGGAAAAAGGACCAGGATGAAGCGATGGCTAAGCTTGCTGCCGATATTAATGAAGTCAAGCTCCAGAACCAAAATATTCTAAAAACAAATTCGGAAATTGTGGAGTCTTTATTGCGTTTAAATGCAAAATATGATTATATGGAAACCCAACTAAAGACCTGTGAGCAGAACCAGCAAAATTTGTTTAAAAGAACAGTCGATTTCGAGAGGAAACTGGAAGACTTGCAAGGTTACTCCCGTTCAGCTGCAATTGAAGTAAGGAATGTGCCGGATAAAGAAAAAGAATCACTGGATGACCTCATTCACGTAGTTACCAATACAGCCAAAGTAATTAACGTGGAACTGAACTCCCAAAACATTCGTGACGTGTATAGGCTGCCTGGTAAGCCAGGATCTAACAGAACGATTGTCGCTGAGTTTGGTACTGTGGTTATGAAAGAACACATACTCCAAGCAGTTCGCTCTCACAACAAAAACCGTTCACTACAGGACAAAATTAACAGCGAACAAATTGGAATACCGGGTAGCAAAATACCTATATACATTGATGAACACTTATCCGGCTCCACTAAGAAACTTTATTTCCATGCACGTGAATTCGCAAAATCCAACGACTTTAAATACTGTTGGACTAAAAATGGAAGAATTTACTTACGTAAAGCAGAGGGTGCCAAAAGCATCCGTATAAAGTCCCAGGAATGTTTGGAAAATCTTTCAAAACCATCCACATGACTAGTCTCCTCCATACTTGTCTATATCACTATAAGCTTGATTATCGTATTCTATGAAATAATGTATTCATATATATACCCTTCGTATAACTTAAATACTCTTATGTTTGTGAATTTACGTATAAGTACTTCTTATTTATATATTATATACCGTAATTACAGTCCAAAAATCATAAGGTCAATAATTTGCGTAAGTTTCAAGAAAACAAAAGCACAGCACGGTCACCAGCGAGTAACAACCCTATGTAAAACACACTTTTACACCCATGAGTATGGCTAGTAAAATTGTTGATCAAGTCGCGGCCGATATTGACGATATAGTCAAAGTCGGCAATGCATTCATCGCTGATGACCCGGAACAGTGCGTGAATTTTATAGACGTGTCAAATAAAAAACTTAATGTTGTGGTTCAAAATATACGGAGCATCGATAAAAACTTTAACGACTTCCAGACTCTTCTTTCAAGGCTTAAAGTAAACCAAGACCTAGTTGTGCTAACAGAATGTTGGCTACCCCATCTTCAAACACTGCCTTCACTTCCAAACTTTAATTGCTTCTCAACGCAAAATCACAAAAACCAGAATAGTGGAGTAGTTATATATGCACATAAATCGTTAAATGTTAGTGTATACGAACCGGATTTTAATGATGCAGACTGCCTAGTCTTAAAAGTAGGAACCGACTATACATTCTTATGCGTGTACAGGTCGCCTTCAGTGGTGTCATTAGATAGATTCCTTGTATCTCTTGATAAGCTACTAACAGACGTTAAAAAGTCAAAACATGTAGTCCTGCTCGGTGATATAAATGTGGATATCAAGGATGGAAATAGTGATACCAGATCCGGTGACTACCTTGATCTCCTGGCGATGCACGGACTCCTACCGGGGTATACTTTTCCCACGCGAGACCTCAACTGCATTGATCACTGCTTTATTAAGACTATTACTAAGACCAGTACAATCGTCTGTAAGACCACAGTTACCGACCATTATACTATTATCATTTCAATGGCAAAATGTACATCCAGACATAATAATAAAAATCAAATTATAACTAAAATAGACTACAAAAAAGCCACGGCAGAACTCCTTGAAGTAAACTGGGACAACCTATTATCAAATGAGGATCCAAATATTGTAACAAGCATTTTCCTTCGTACAGTGTCGAACATATTGCAAAAACACACGACGAACTCTAAGATATCAAACCGAAAATGTAGCTTAAAGCCTTGGATTACACCTGGATTGGTGCGATGTATGAGGTTCCGGGATAGACTACATTTAAAGCTTAAAAAGTCCCCTTACGATGAGGCGCTACAGGTAACCTATAAGCGTTACCGAAATTTTTGTAATTATTTATTACATAAAATAAAAGGTAATTACGAAAGATCTGAGTTGAATAAAAGAAAAGGTGACATAAAAAAAACTTGGAACCTCATAAAAACTATTTGCAACCTTAAGGGTAATGCAAAACTGCCATCTGAGCTAATTGACATAAAACCATCCCCTGAAGAATCTTTAAACTATATTAATGACTATTTCGTGAACATAGGCCAACGTCTAGCAGATAACTTACTTTCTAACTTAAACTCTACTGAATCAGACCTAGTCTTAAAATACAAAAGTAGCGATAGCCCCGTACATTCAGCAACTTTCCATCCGACAGATGATAATGAAGTACGAAATATTATTTTGTCGTTGAAGAGTACTCCTTCTTCTGGAGATGATGGGATCTCTGCAATTTTTTTGAAGAATGTTGTTATGTGCATTTTAAAACCCATAACACACCTCTGCAATATTTGTTTGTCGTGTGGTGTGTTCCCAGATCAGCTTAAACATTCCATTGTTACACCGATCTTCAAATCTGGTGACAGGGACAGTGTCAGCAATTATAGACCTATTTCAGTGCTTCCTACCGTGGCCAAAATTCTGGAAAAGATAATAAACAAAAGATTGCTCGGCTTTCTTGAAGCAAACAAGTTGCTGTCAGATAATCAATTTGGCTTTCGAGAAAATTGTTCCACCTCTGATGCTATTGAAAGGTTGGTTACAAATGTAGTTCAGGCACTGGATGCAAAGGAGAAATGTCTTGGCATTTTCCTAGACTTGGCCAAGGCATTTGACACTGTCTCTGTCCCCTTGTTAATTCGCAAGCTGGAGCACATTGGTGTGCGGGGTGTCCCACTGGAACTGCTTAAAGACTATTTGAGAAATAGATCTCAAGCCGTAAAACTGGGTGATGTCCAAAGTGGTTCCGAATGCACTAAGTTTGGTGTACCGCAGGGGTCAGTTCTTGGCCCAACACTTTTTCTCATTTATATAGATGATCTGTGTAGAAAAGAACTCGCAAAAGCAAAAATTGTAACATTTGCAGATGACACTGTTCTAATCTTCCGCGGAAAGTCATGGAATGAGGTCAAGTCAGCGGCGGAAACAGGATTCAAACAAATTGTTGACTGGTTGAACCACAATCTATTGACTCTCAACTTAAGTAAAACTAAATACATAACTTTTAGCATAAGGAATAATATGCAACCCGGATCGGATTTCCATCTGAAGCTACACCTAAACTGCAATACTCCATCATCTTGCACTTGTTACAGTCTGTCCAAAGTTGAATATATAAAATACTTGGGTGTGGTTGTGGATCAGAACTTGAGCTGGAAGCAACATATTGAAATTCTAAATGGGAGAGTCCGCAGACTAATATATATTTTTAAAAAAATCCGGCACTTAAAAGACATATATACTATCAAAGCAGTTTATTTTGCCCTTTGCCAATCAGTGATAGCTTACGGAATCGAAAGCTGGGGCGGGGCTAAGAAAACTTATCTTTTAAAAATCGAGAGAGCTCAGAGGGCCATCATTAAAGTGGCAAATTTCAAGAACTTTCGTTATCCAACAAAAGACTTATACAAAGAATTTGATGTTCTCACGGTCCGTCAACTTTTTATTAAAGCAATAACTTTACGACAGCATAGTAAACACCCCCCTAAAACTATATCTCATAGAAGAAAACATGTTATATACAGAGTACCGCCTTGTAAAACATCATTTGCACATGACTTCTTTCATTTTCTTGGACCATATCTATACAATAAAATTAACAAAGACCTGTCTATAAATGACAATTCAAAATTCTTATGCAAAACAAAATTAAATTATTATTTAAGAAAAATGGACTATAATACTACGGAAAATATGCTTAATGTTAATTAATTCATTTATACAACTTACAAATATATTATACATACTTACTAAAAGCTATTTAGAAAATATTAAATTATATATCTACGTATTACATGCTACTATTAATAATATATCACTATCTATATACTAATATATATATATATGTTTGTATACATCGTTTTATTTTGTATTTAAGGGTACTACAATGTGTATGAATACTCAAAAACTGCATTGTTATTAATTGATGTTTCAAAAATTGTTAAGTTTTGATCAGAAAATACTACTTTTCTTATCTGTTTTGATTAGTTTCTGATTGTAATCCACTGTCCACCTTTGCATGGTTTCGAGGCAAAGGTTTCAACTTTTGCCCGAAATTATATATTTTTGTTGGAGACGTGATACTACCCTGCCGTAATACAGTTAATACTAGTACGGAGGGTGGTGGACCTTTTCTTGCATGAAATAATAGTTACGGCTTATTTTGTACCATGTAAACGTTGAACAAGCGAAAAATAAATTTCATTTCATTTCATTTCATTTCATTTCACTTGAGTTAAGCAACAACATGCGCGGTCAGGAGCAGGATGGGTGTCCGTCCCGTGACTACCGCTAGTGGCATTTTTTCCGAGCGCTTCCGTGCTTCGCAAGGCACGTTAAGCCATTGGTGCCGGCTGTCATGTATGGCAGTCGTTAAGCCATGTCAGGGGCTTCATAACTTCTGACCGTGAGGCTCGCCACTGTCTTACAATCCTCCACCAACCCGGACTTGGCCCCCGTGGTGGAGAATGGCCTAACGTTCCTGCGATGCAGGAAGAGACCCTTGCCGGAGCAATGGCGACGTACAAGGGTTGATATCGATTCCAAAATGAAGAATATTCTACCTAGTAATAGTTTGTAAGAACCGAACCTGAACAAGCTGTAAATGTATTTTTACAGCTTGTTCAGGTTCGGTTGATCATATAGTATTTCTGTATTTACCTTTGAGGTGGACATTTTTGGCAAAGTAAAAACCTGCGCAATACCGCACGGCGGAATTATTGATGCCTTCCGACCGCCCAAGGACATCGGCAATTACTAGTATGTTGTATAGAATCAGGCGTTACTATGCGGAAATCCATAATAGCATAATAGAATTGGCGGAATTCAGCAAAGTAATTTTAACTTTTTAGCCTGAGGATGCCTCGTGTTAGAGGCGAAACGCGTCGCGTGTTTTCTCACACAAGTATTGGTGTTGGTGGTGGTGTGTTCGTGTCTTGCTTCTGCTTGAAAAAGTGGGAGGGAGGGCGGTGCATTAGCTAGCTGCATGGTGCTTGTGGGATTTTTGGCGGAATTCAGCAAAGTAATTTTAACTTTTTAATGCAATTACTAGTATTATAGGTATTTTATGCAAATATTTTTGTTTGTCACAAGTTTATTGTTTGTCTCAAAACTGCATCACAAATTAGGTCATTCACAAAAACCAACTCTTTCATTAATCTAGGGTCAAAACCATTGCACCGACCAGCGTTGCCAGAAGGTTACTTTTGTAACCTATAAGGTGATTTGTCAGGTTACTTTAAGGTTACAGGACACAAAAGGTTACTTTCTTGTGAAGATTTTTTTTTTACTTTGCCGACCGAAACCGACTGCAAAACCATAAAGCAGTTGAAACTCTAAAATAATTATGTAGCAGTGAGGTAGGTATGTACATGTAGATAAAAGGTACGATAAAATACTGAAGTTGGCATGTGAGTATTCACAAGTATATGTATCCCAATTATGTTTTAGTACCTTTTTTATTGGTGAGGTGACTTTTTACACGAAAAGGTTACTTTTTTGCCTATTTCAGGTGACTTTTCACAAGGCCAGTCTGGCAACACTGCACCGACCACAGACCTATGTATATTGTCTGTGATGAGATGTCAAAAATCAATAACAAACAACACAAGTGTAACCTCAAAACATCTACAGGTATTAAAAATTAAATAGAATTTTGTTTGGAGCTTCAGCGATAAATTTTATATAACATACCATGAAGATATCTGAGGTAATTACAAATTACTACTTACTAATAATGGTTTGTTTTCAAACATTAAGGTTATGTTTGTTAGCTGTGTGTGATCGTAATAGGCTTTTCTCTTTAGAAGTGATTAAAAACGTCGGTTGGTAATTAAAGTTTGGATGAGGCTCCACCAAATAAAATATTAACTTCTATTTCAGTTGCCTGGTGACGAAGATTCAGGAGCGACTTGCAGAACTTACGTATTCGTCAATGAAAGTCATACGTTAGGAAATGCGCTAAAATGCATCATTAGCAAATAGTAAGTATCGCAAGTAATTATTGTTATATTCTGTTGTTTCGCTGCCACTAATGCACGCCTCGTGCCATTGTACTGACTGACCAGGCAGGAGACCCATGTCTAGTAGTGGGCCGATCGATTGAAGTGTCGGATTATGCTATTATATAATGTATTGTATCCTGAGATTGTATCATATAAAACATAAATCTAAAAATCGTTTTTGTTTTCTAGTGAAGATGTCCAGTTTTGTGGCTACACAGTTCCGCATCCAGCAGAGGACAAAATGCACTTTCGAATACAAGCCCAAGAAACCCCAGCACTAGAAATACTGAAAAGAGGCTTAGCAGACCTGGAGAAAGTTTGTGATCATACCATGAATTTATTTGATAGTGAAGTGAAAGCACATAATAAAACATAGCACTCTAGTCATGTGGTTTAATTTGTTGTACTTGGTAGTACTCTCTGTCAGTACAGAACACTTTAAGGATGACTCACGCTACACCATGTCGGGTCCGAGCCGAGTGTCGGCCGTAGCACGGTCACCGAGCCAGTTCCGTGACTGCAATTACAAAGATGGGCCTCAACCGCGCCATTACATGCAGATGCAGTATATTCGTCCGAGCAAAATTAGTGTTGTAACTAGTCTACAATCATGTTGAATTTTGACCACCAGCCCTCCTATTACGTAGCAATCCACTCTATCGAGTGAAGCATTTAGACGACTCCTGCCTGAGTGTTAAAAAATGTATGCATTTGACAGCCGGAGTAGCATAAAAAAAGTAAAAATCAACGTCACGCAACTCAGTGGACGCTTACGTAATAATGCCCCTGGAATTAGCGGCTATTGCAATCGCTCTGGACGACGAAGAATCTGAGAAATCTTCAACTAGGTACTGGGAAATGGAGCGTGCATCCACTTTGGAGAGAGCGACAGGAGAAAAGAGAATATAATTATGAATCTTTGTAAAGATCCATGTAATTATGAAGACAAATATTGGGACTACTTTAAAATGACTAAAGAATCTATTGACATCTTAGATAGGTATGAAAATTAAAGATGATTTGACCAAATGCATTACCAAGTTTCAGATTCCTATTTCATACAAACATCGATTAGTGTAAACATCGTCAGTGCACTTCTATAGCATCACTAAGACTACTCGGGCGCAACTCGGTGACACTGTATTCATGCGACGGGCCGTGGCCGAGCCGAAGCGGGACCAGGTGGTTTCCGAGCGCTGTCCGTTGTTAGGCCGTCACTCGGTGCCCGCTCGGTATAGCGTGAGTGCGTTCATACAAAATCTATGTAATATTAGCTAACCGTGCTACAGCCGACACTCGGCTCGGACCCGGCACGATGTAGCGTGAATCATCCTTTATGGTATACAAAGTAGGGAAGTAACAAACACAAGCACCATACTGCATGCATTGCAATAGTTCCATCACAAAATCAGATGTTCACTTACATGGTACACCCAAAGATTTAAATCGTTGGGTACACCTACATGTGACATGGTGTAACAAACTGGGATTCTATTGTTTTAAAAATCCCATTATGTAATTTTGCAGCTGATCCCGTTTGTAAGTGTAGCAGAAAGTGGTGTGACGAATTGGAACTGATCATTTGATCATCCATTTCAGAACTGGTACCTCATTTCACTGATAATGTTGGCAGTTTTCAGATTTCAAAAATTTTAACCAGTCACTATACTATTTGCTATTACTATGTACTTTTATTAAACAGAAAAAAAAGTATAGGAAAAATAAAAGAAATATTTTATTCAAATCATTTATTCTTTTGTAAATGACTTAAACTTAGAACTCAGAGTAAGGTGACTTGGTCAGTGGGATGTCCCTCCACAAGTCAGGAGTCAGATAGGCGTAGGTCTTAGCAATGGCCGCATACGTAGCCTTTGCAAAGTTTCCTAGAGTACCAGTTGAGCCTCGGGCTGAGGTGTAGCAGTCCTGGACACCAGCCATCTGGAGCAACTTCTTGGGAACAGGGGCAGATACAATGCCAGTACCACGGGGAGCGGGAATCAGCCTCACTGTGACTGAACCACACTTGCCAGTGACCTGAAACAAGGATTGAACAATGATTAACATACAAATTAATACAAATAGAAGTTGTTTTAAAGTATGTTAAATCAGACGCATTAAAGCCTCATTGGAAACCTCAGTGGATACCACGAATGAAATGATTATCAGTTTCATCATTCAGAAATCTCTGGGGAAGGAGAAGTTAACAAAATGTACAATAATTACCTTGCACGGTACGGTATGGGGTTTGCCAATCTTGTTACCCCAGTAACCCCTGCGGACGGGAAGGACAGACAGCTTAGCGAGGATGATAGCACCACGGATAGCGGTGGCAACCTCCTTACTGCACTTGACACCAAGCCCAATATGTCCATTGTTATCGCCGATGGCCACGAAAGCCTTGAAGCGGGTACGCTGACCAGCACGGGTCTGCTTCTGCACAGGCATGATCTTCAGCACCTCGTCGTTCAGAGACGGTCCAAGGAAGAAGTCGATGATTTCGAACTCCTTGATGGGCAGAGAGAACAGGTAGATGCTCTCAAGTTTATCAATCTTGCCGTCGCGGACCAAACGGCCGAGTTTGGTCACTGGCACCCACTCCTTCTGGTCTTCCTTTCCACGGCCACGACCGCGACCACGACCACGGCCACGGCCACGGGGACCGCCTCGACCACCCCGGTCACCGCCACGAGAGCCGAAGCCACCTCGGAATCCGCCACGTCCACCGGCTGGAGCTGCGTCCGCCATTCTGGAAATAGAAGCAACATTGTTATTACGACCCAGAGGTAAAAGAACTTACTATTATACTCATAGATCTGTATTCAGACGCGCAAAGCCATCACTGTGTCACCACTATGGTAGATACCGCGAATGCAATGGTTATTTTTTTCTCATCATGTGAAACACGTGGTAGTTAGGTTACGAAATGGAGGAAATTTCACTTTCAATACCACTACATCGAAATAATTCTTTATACCAATCTATATGGTAAATATTTAGTAAAATTTTGAAAAATACAGCACGAAAGTTAAAGAAAAATTGTTTCAACTTACGTAGATACGTGACCGCTTGGAGAAGTTCAAATACAAAATGGCCGACTGAGTGAGGGATATTTATATAGGAACGAACGAGCGCACTATTTCGGAATTCATTCATTCAATGATAGTGATGTGCCTCATCGGCCTCATCCACAGAACATCTGTGGCCTCATCCATCTCGCTGTGGGTCAAACGGATAACAAAGTGGTTTAGTAAAGCAGCCCTACAGCCACAGCAATGTTATCAACCTTTATTTTTGTTGTACGCAAACGAGAACAAGCGCTATGAGAAATATAAAACAAAAAATTGTCCCAGTCACAGAAAATAACTTTTAAAAAACCTATTTATTTTAGAGGCTAAAAATTCTCGGGTTCTTCCATTTTGTCAAACTGATTTGACCAAGTGGAAAATTCGGTTCTCGTGGTCAAATTAAAGTACCTAATGATCCTTCCTGTATAAGATTCTAAATGCCAAAAAGAAGAGTCAAACCATAGTCAAACTATTTTGTCAAACTGATTTAACCACGTGAGATTATCTTTCCGCATAGTCAAATTAGTAAAATGCCCTTATTCGGTACCGACCAACTACAGGAATCAACTAGTTGTTCTGATCGGAACTCAATAGGTGGTTGTTTTCCTGTCGGACTTCTCAAATCAACCATATTAAGCTTATATAAGAGTTCCCAACGGAAACACTATGATGTTTAATTCTTCACGGAACAACTCGTTAAAAAAACAACAAAATAATAAACTTCATGCTTACTTATCTATTTAAATAAAAAAAATATCAACTTAACTAAACTTAAATCTTTGTGGCGAACTAAATTCAGTACAAAGGTATTGGCGGCCATTAACTACAAGTAAAAAAAATCAAACATGTACTTATTGGGTTGTTTTCTCGTGGTCCTATTATTTTGTCCCGTTAACGGGTCCACGAGGCATGGTTATCCCTCGTGGTCCCGTTAGTAAAAATGATGCCTCCTGTGTAAGAATTTTCACTGACCTGTCGCGTTTCTCTCCTCATCCCGATACTCTCTTTCCTGAATATTATTTGTTTAATTGTTACCGTTTCATTTTAGAAATGAAGTACTGGGATTGCATGAAGTCATGGGTAGATATTGTATATTTGATTAGTCCGAGTCGAGTTTCGATGTTGGAAAAAGTACTAGGCTCTCACGGAAATGTAGGAGTTAATTTTTATAAATAGTTAATCTGTCCTCGAATTTAAAAGTATTTTTTTTTTTAATGATTCGCGATGCTCAGTTATTAGTAGGCATTACCCCATATAAAGAATAAGACTTTATAGTTGTTCCGCTGGGAACTCTTATATAAGCTTAATATGGTTGATTTGAGTAGTTAGTCCGACAGGAATAAAACCACGTACTGAGCTCCGATCGGAACAAGTTGATCAGTTTAGTTTAGTTGGTCGGCACGGGGCATTTTACTAGTTTGACTATGCGGAAACATAATTCCAAATGGTCAAATCAGTTCGACAAAATAGTTTGACTATCGTTTGACTGTACTTTTTGGCATGTAGAATCTTATACAGAAGGATCATTACTTTAACGTGGAAAATTCTTTCCTCGTGGTCAAATCAGTTTGACAAAATAGTTTGACTACGTGGAAGAACCCAAAAATTCCACCCATGCCGGGACTCGAACCCATTTTAATGGACATGATAATGTATAACATGTCGAGCTTGACAAAAAAGTAGAAATTACGTAGTATATACTTAAAAACCTATTTAGAGGCTAGTATATACTCACAAATTAAAAAGAGATATAGGGAAGACCGGGTGATCGTGCTCTTCCGCTATATAGGAAAATTTCCCGCCAGGCAGATCGTATGCCTGGGGACGGCCGGTCCAACTATTGTTAGTCGGATGTTATATTTATGCTATGTCATTGAAACACTTTGATTGCGCGATGCAGGAATATTGGAGTTTGTAGTGCGCGCGCAGAATTGACATGTGCTCGCCACATCACTCCCCTTCAAGACCGTAGCTACGCATAGCTAGGTCTGATAGGAATCGAAGTCTGTGCTCTAAAGCCTGCAAGTGCCAGGTGACGCTGAGTCAGTGAGTCGACTAGCGGTTGAGGGTGTTCGGCGGCTAACAGTCACTTCACCGGCGACAGTACCATGGAGCCCGCGCATGTGGTAGGAACCGGTGAAGGCTAGTACCACTGGCAACGTGTACGTGTGCTGTTGCTGTGTGGCTGCCGTGCCGAGGGGTTGGAGGAAGATCACCATCAGTCCCAGTAGTCGGTGCGTTGACTATAGTGGAACTGATGAAGTGAGAAGGAAGATTGCTGGCCTTGCTTTGAGACTAATGTATGTGGGGAGCTGCGAGAGCGAAGGAAGGTTGACAATGTTCTGCCAGGGGTCACCACTATAGGGAAGAGCGGGTGATCGTGCTCTTCCGCTATATAGGAAAATTTCCCGCCAGGCAGATCGTATGCCTGGGGACGGCCGGTCCAACTATTGTTAGTCGGATGTTATATTTATGCTATGTCATTGAAACACTTTGATTGCGCGATGCAGGAATATTGGAGTTTGTAGTGCGCGCGCAGAATTGACATGTGCTCGCCACAGAGAGTTGTACATATCTTTTAATTTATTTTATTCAGACATGTATCAAAGATCTACAGCGCAAAAAAATCTGGTTTTAATTAAATAATATGTACTGCCTGGAAGTATTATGATTTGAATTTTCAGTACCTACCTATACAACAATAAAGAGATTGTAGATTAATTTCTGGTTTCTACGTTTTTTATTTAAGTTCTACGGCCATGGCTGTAGTGAGACAAAATTAATCCAAATTTCTAGAGCCACGAAAAACATTCAGATCCAGTTTGTCATATTTGTTAGTGGGATTCATATTTGTTCGAAAAAAAAGGACAGATCATACCGCTAAAATAAATCATTTTAATTGCAATAATAAATGCTTATGGCATTATGTTCGCCGCATTGTACAATTTTATGGCGCAATACAGTATTAATAATAATAATAAACTAATATTCGTACAAGGTTGACTAACAAATTACTTCTACCACAGAGAGTGGACCATTATTATCATGCACTGCGAACGGAAACTTCTCTATTCCATGACAGGCAGCCCCGTAACTCCCAGCTTTGTGTAAGGCTATCACAGCACCCATGAACGATGGGTAATACTTAGTTATTCTATTTATTGCAGTTTGGGCTGCCTCTGAAGGGGAAGCACCTCTGCGCATTTCTTCTACAGCCAAAAAACTGAAACAATCAAATCTATCTTATCTGTTTGTCTTATCATTTTCAGACGATTCTATCAAGAGATGTTTAAGAGATGTTTCAACTATTGATATGATTAGCCAGTTTCAAGGGACGATATAGTATTAGCTCACCTTGGTAAGAATCTCAACATTACATCTCCATCACCAGTGGCAGATGCGCCACCTACTTCATTATCAGCATATGCTCCGGCTCCCGGTATGGGAGAGTCACCAACTCTTCTGTAATTTAATTCAAGAATTTTCCTAACACCATGCTCAAAAAAGTTTATATGCAAAGCGATTTGCTTAATTGCTAAAATTTCATGTACTTTGTAATTATGAAAGTAAAATTACCCAGGAATTTTAAACTTCGCTCCATTTGTAGACGTGCCAGCTGCTACATCGCCATTCTTATCAATAGCGATCATACCAATCGTATCGTGATTTTGACGATTTATGATCTGATTGCTTGTTTTGTGAAGATGCTTATGTTTGGCTGGGGTAATTTTCTTGTACGGACCACACGAATATTTGGGGTCTGGAGAAACATTCTAGGAAATAAAACATAGGAAATATTTTTTCCTAACTAATTAATGAACCGTTTATATAAGATACAATAATAAACTAAAATAAAGCGAAAGATAAAATAATTACAATGAAATTTTGAACACGAAGTGATGCTTCAATTTGTTCTTAAAATTATATTGAAAATAAATCTTACCAGCCAAAAGTTGGGTTGACAGCTATTTTTATTTCTCCAATCCATCCACAATTTTTTTGAGGTATCAGTTGTAAGTGACTCTTCGTGAAATCCCATTTGAACAGCGAACTCTGTAGCTAGATCTCCTACCAGTAGTGAATGTTTGGTGTGCTCTAATACATTTCTAGCTACGGCCATAGCACTCTTAATTCTACGAATACTTGCTACAGCTCCCACGTTCATAGTTCTTCTGTAAAATTTGGAAACAAATTTCATTTATTCAAGTTCATCAGCTTAGATGTAAGAACCCTGCTCATGCTCCTATACTATATAGGTGTTTAATACAGTGCACTATATAAATTTTCACAGTAAATCGGTACTAGTTTATTTAAAAAAATCTATTAATATATTTTTAAGTATACCCATCCATGATGAGAGCATCCAATGTAGTTTCTCCATGTTCGTCAGGACTGCCACCGTAGCCCACTGTCCCGTCACACTGCTGCTCTTCACAGACAGTGGCTCCCTGTTCTATGGCATCCAGTGCTATTCCTCCATCTCTAAGAACCTGCCACGCTAAGAAACAAAAGTATCATCATATCCTTGGGAGGAAACATGTAAGGTAGTACAGACAGCTACCGATTACTTAAGAGTAATGTCCCACATATCGTCGTTCATATTGCAAAATGTCCAATTTCAAAAAACAATTAGTTTTTTTCACCAAATTTGTGTGAACAATTAAAAAAAATAGAAAAATAGCATGACATCCTTACCACAAGAAATCCTGCTGCAAGCCCTACAACTTACTAAAAGAAATCCTTACCTGATGATAAAGTCTTACACTTACATCTCAGAATAAGAAATAAAGCATAGAAAGAGCGAGCGTTATAAAATGAAAACCTGACACATGTCTGTTTCGTTAGTTCGAAACGTCGCCAACCACGTGTTAGACAGAGAAAAATATAGTAGTGTGATGTTTTATTATTCAAAACGTACCACCCTCAATTGTCAATTTGGTTACCATTATGCTATCGAATTAGAGATGTTTAGAAAATCACAGCATGTAGTAGGCTGCCAAGTACCTTCGATTTGGCAGTGTGTTAGACAACAGATGTTGGAGTGCGTCGTCGTCTCCAAAAACCTCGTGGTTTTTGGGTTGTTTTAAAACAATCTGAAGTGGATTTCAGTGGATATTCGTAGTATGGAGTATACGTAATACATCTGAATGGCGTGTGTGATATTGGGATGTAAAACCCATTCGGGAGAAGAGAAAACAAAACCACCTTCATCAGCTTCCATCGGTAAGACTCAATTTTGTGTATTTTATAGTGTTTTTTTCCCTTGAATTTTAACTATGACCTACTGGAATTGCAACATAGCTTTAATATCATTTGAGAATAGTGTTTCAAAGTTTATAAATTATGAGTATAATCAATTTAATCACAGTAACAAGTTTGTTGTTTATTTTAAGGCGATAGGGATGGGCGTTTCCACTCCCTCAGTGAAAAAGTTATCGATACTTAGTAAAGAAGTTTTTTTTTTATTTTTTGTGTTTATTCCATTATATATGTTAATTGACGACCTCTGTGGCGTAGCGGTAGCGCGTCTGCCTACCATGCCAGAGGCCCCGGGTTCAAATCCCGGCTGGAAACAAAAAAAAAAAAAGTCCAGGTCTTGGATGTTTACATGTTTGTGATGTCGTTGTTTCTGGTTCCCACGACACAGGGTATCCTAGTGTGGGGCCAGAAGCAATGTATGTGCCTGTATGTAAATGTTATGTTATGTTATTAATTAACTTTTGAAAGCTCGATTCAATAACGTTCTATGAAGTTACCAATTCGATTGTTGATGATTATTGATTATTATTTTTCCTGTTTGAATCTATTCATTGCATTGATATATTTATAGATTCAGCATGATAAGTTAAAAAAACTACCATAAGGGGTTTTGATATTATTTATATTTACAATAATTCCACCTACTTTCATAAAATTTTGAACTTGTAATAAGATAGGTTCATATATCCTATAGAAAATGAACTTGAATAGTTTTCACTGCACAATCTACGTGTAGTAATATAATAATAATGTAGCGAACAAATCGCATCACTATTTCACAATAGTGAAAAAGGTGTCCAGTACTGGATTTTATATCTACGGTTTGGTGTCAAATTGAGAAAGAACTTCAAGGGTGTCGATCTGTCATAATTAAAATTTACGTTTGGACTGATTATGGC
Organism: Yponomeuta sedellus; assembly: GCA_934045075.1. NCBI lineage: Eukaryota > Metazoa > Arthropoda > Insecta > Lepidoptera > Yponomeutidae > Yponomeuta > Yponomeuta sedellus. The sequence continues at coordinate 7,020,520 of OW203722.1, read as the reverse complement.
GGTTTTTTATTAATAATTATTTATTTCAGGTTACCCGAAGATAGCACAATGCAACAAATGTGGATAGACTGTATCGCTTCACGGTCAAATTGGTATTGAACAAAATCACGTACGTTTGCAGCAGACATTTTGAAGAAGATGGCTTCATTTCCAAGATTAGGTTAGGACTTTATTTTTTAACAAACTGTCATTTAACGAGTAATAATTTCATATAAACAAATTAATTTGTATAAGTTCTCTACTGATTTATAAGTATGTTTATAAATAGCCAGAATTGTAATGTTTATATTTCCATACCCCTTCCTAGTAGTACTAACCAAGACTATCGCTGGATTAGAAGGACAAACATTAAATGTTTTTTTAATTTTTCCTATTTATTTTACGTGTTCTTCTTGCTTTTTGTAATTCCCTGTGTAATTTAAAGGCACTGCTCTGGTTCCTGATACACAGGTTACCGTTCTTCAGGAACCAGGAATTTTAAACAATGTGAGTGTGACGCTGGTTGTGCAATAAATTATATAATTGATTTTCGTAAAAATGTCTTCTGACTTTTGTCAAATAAAAAACAATCTATCACAAGTTATTGTTACACTTCTCTTTCTATGAGCTGCGCTCTAAAATTTTGAATGCACAAAGCTCGCTATCTAGGTATGGTTAGATCGAGGAAAATTTCTTTATTGGATGCAATTTGAACTTGTACAAATAGATATTTTTCTGTAGTTTTTTCCAGCAAACCTGGGCTCGATGTCATGTTGTACCTACATACAAACTTACATTACATACCAGATTTAGCACTTACAAGTTACAATCATAGTAAATAAAATATATCACAATCTTACTGTGTATGTTATCGAACTCTTCCTTAATGGGTTCACCGATTTTGATGAGTTTGTGTATTTGCGACATATAGGTAAGTGAGAATAAGAATTCGGAGAGCTGAGAATTTATCGTAGGGTTAATAGATATGGCACACCAACGTTTGCGGCGCCAGCTAATACCATATAATATTAATATGGACTGCTATATTCACAGAATGTTTAGTTAAGGAATAAATAATATCGACGTTTTCGTGTTGAATGTCCCATTCTTATGGATTTCTACTTTTGTCTATGACCCCCTATATAACTATGACTTTCTATATGCAACATAGTACGATTGTAAAATTTCGAGTGTACGAGTTGTCCCTTTCTGGCACAAAGAATCATCGTAAGAGTAACAAGGAAAGCTATTCAATAATTGCTTTTTATTTTACGGCTCCTTCTATGCTTTAGTTCTTATTCTGACAGTGCGTTCACATTAACTTGACGCGTGAGAGAATTGGTAACAAGGACATAACATGTGAATTAGCTTTTGGACCTAATCGGAAGATGGTAAAACAAGCCCTTAATCTTTTTATGTTCCCCAAGTAATGGGAATGATTTCTTATTTAACATGGTAACAGTAAACATCTCAGTGCTACCAATTCTCTCACGCGTCAAGTTAATGTGAACGCACTGTACATTCAAAATCAAGTTATCCCACAGATTAAAAGAAATATCCCTAAATTTCGTTGAAAAAATGAAATTGACATAATTATGTATGACATTTAGCAATATGAACGACATGCAATTTTATATACCATATATATTTTTCCATCTTTATCAGTACAAATCAATATACGGAGTGCTTCAGAAACTACGGCTGTTTCCACAGTTGATTTTTTCCGATTAAAAAGTTATTTGTATTAATAAGTAGGACGGCCCTTTTACATTTTACAGTATTCTATAGGTATACGAAATAAAATAAAGTATACAACGCATATTGAAAAAAATTTTTTCAGTTTATCTGGTTTTTGTTAACTCACCTCGAATAGTGGAATTCACAAACGCCCAAGTGGTTATTACAACCGGTATATTTGTTTCATTTGCTACACGAACTTCGTGTATACAAAGTAAACAAGAAAATAAAAATATAACTTTGAAATGCATTTCTAAAAATATATTGTTCTAAGCAAACTAGTCCTTAACATCAATAAAAAGGTGGCTTTACGTGGACTATCTATACCCAACAATAATCTCTTATTATGGTATAGTAACGGTCATGACTTCATATCTCACACAAAGTACATAAAGATACACAAATATGACCACATTACACCTCAGATAATAGATCTGAGCATTAAACCCTTTTTAATATTAAAACAAAACTGACACACACACAGCTCGAACGATGTTGATCGAAGTCTCAGACAAAGAGTATAACCACTAGTCTCAGATTAAATTAGTGTTGCCAGAGCCCGCACGTCAAAAGTTATACTAGCAAAGTCAAAAAGTCACAAAATTTATGCAATAAAAGTTACAATTTCTTCCCAAATATTTTTCTGTGACATAACCAATTCAAAGTTACTTTATATCTTAATGAATGCTCATTTTTCTTGAAACTTGAAAAATTTAAAGAAAATGTTAAAAAAATCAATGAATATTCCCTCACTTTCTTATAGCCAGGCCCACAAAAAAAGTTACAAATCAAGCCATGTCACAAAAAGTTACAAAGGGGGTTCAAAAGTTACAAACTGTGACATAATCAAGTCACAAAATGGCAACGCTAGACTCATTGAGCTCATTGAACTAAACTGGAAAAACAAACTTGACCGTATTACTTTTGTTAGTAGTCATGCGAATGTATTTCCGAATAACTGATAACAAAAGTATTTATTCCACGGATGTAAAAAAAAAGACGGATGGAACCTTCTATAATCACAAGTGAAGCATACAAATGGCCGCCGACCCGCCGCGCCGCAGTCTCTTTATGTATGCGTGCCATTGGTGTTGCCAGATAAATATCACTTTGCCCACTTTTTCAAATCAAGATAATTAAGGTGCTTCATGGGTGCTAACTAGGGCCACCAATGGAAAAAAACGTCATAAGTTGTGTTATAATACGTTTTAATTCAAAAGTGAAGATGAGGAATCTTAACAACTGAGACGACTATTTTTAGAACATACAGTCTAGAAACTAGAATACACAACCAAGGACTTTAATCACTTTCCGCCAAAAGCAGACGGTTTAACGGAAATCGATAGAAGTTCTAATCTATTGATCATATGTTCTAGACTGTAAGTTTTAAAAATAGTATCACAGTTGTTAAGATTTCTTATGTTCACTTTTAGATAAAAACGTTCTATAAAAAAAAGTTAGCACTCCGAAACGCCTTAAATCATATAATCAAAAAATAAGGTAAACTTAACTAATCTAGTGACGGTTTCACTTTTATCATACTACTGGGTGACTTAAAGGGCTTTTATGAAGAATGTGGCGCCTCAATTAAGGGATTGGTTATGACTAGAGATCGGATAATCGGATGCATATTTGCCTAATGTTGAGGTATTAGCATCTCACACCTGCGATTCGCAGATGACATAATGCAGAGTCACTAGAGGAGCTGAACCAGATGCTGACCGGCCCAGATTCAGCCTCGCGATGTATCTATCGGTCTTGACATGAATTTGGATAAAACCAAAGTCATGACCACGACCTTCTAAAAATCGTTTCTGAATACACTGACCTCAGGCAGGTTTTGCAGTTAGGTAAAAACCATTTCGAGAAGGAGACCAAGAGGAGGATCCAGCTGGGCTGGGCAGCGTTTGGGAAACTACACCGAGTTTTCTCGTCATCCACACCGCAATGTTTGAAAACGAATGTTTTCAATCATTGCGTCCTACCAACCTACAAACGAAAGGGCTAGTCCAACAGTTCAAAGTCGCTCAGCGAGCTATGGAGAGAGCTATGCTCGGAGTTTCTCTGAAGGATAGGATTCGTAACGAAAGCATCCGAAAGAAAACCAAAGTTATCGACATTGCTCAGAGCATTAGCGAGCTGAAGTGGCAGTGACAACCGTTGGAGTAAGCGTGTTCTTGAGTGGAGACCGCGACTCGGCAAACGTAGTGTAGGATGCCCTCCGACCAGGTGGGATGACGTACTGCGAAAAACTGCAGGCAGATGCTGGATGCGGCAAGCTGAAGACAGGGCGCTATGTCGCTCATTAGGGGAGGGCTATGTCCAGCAGTGGACTACATAATATAGCCTGAAGAAGAAGAAGAAAAAGAGGTGTTAGCTAACATGGTAACATGGATAGCATTTTCTTATCGAAAAAATCCCGGGATTCTGGGATCGACAAATTTAGTTTTTTACTATAGAATCAAATCGGATGTATTTACTTATGTTAAGGTGCAAATATGGAGTCAGTTTTGTATCAAATAAATTTGGGAGTTTTGGAATTGACAAATTTAGTGTTTTTATAACAGATATAACAACTAGCTCTTGTATTTTCGTCAATTTTTAAAACATTGATAACAAATGAATAATAAACACGAATTAAAAAGAAAAACTAATTACATGTCCAAATTAACGTGAAACAGCGTCACCAATTAAATCACGCGCTAAAGTTTAGAATGCAAAATATCTAAGTAATATCGCTGCCACCTACAACGGTGGCGGGTGTTTGACAACTCAACTAATATTAGCTGGATGTTAGCTGTCGATAAGTATTGTAGGCTATCTCTTGTCTTTTATGTTTGTGGTATAGCCATTGGCACTATAAAAAGAAAGAGACTGCTCATGTACAACGTTACACACTGTTACAACGTCATACACTGCACGGTTTGTACAGACCGACACAAACTTAAAGAACGAGCGCGCGTAACTTTATCTCTTTCTTGCACGCAAAATGCGTGAAAATGGGACACACAGCATCACCCGATGATCGTTAAGTTGTGTCGGTCTGTACAATAGAGAAGGCTATGATATTTCATTAAGAGTGTGAGTGAGGCGGCAAATTTCATACAATTAGATACTTGAAGATAATAAATATATGTAATTTTATAAGGGTTACAGTTCCGTATTTCCTCACTTCTAAAACTACTACTATAAAAAACACTATTAAATTCAACAAATACATATTTCTACACTTTTCAGGAATTTTTCCCAAAAAAAAAACTGGTATCACTTCTGTATTTGACATCCCGATTTGTAAGTAAATAAAGAAAAGTAAACTAAAACCTAATAAGGAAAAAATATCACGAATCAGTAACGTAAAACATTACTTACGCATGGTAGGTTCTCCCTTGAGACTTATTGCATTTTTTCGAGAAGTTTTTACACCACCGTACCACACAAGACGGCATTTCTTAAAATTTTAATTTGTGTAAAACAAGACTTAGGTACTGGCATTGCTGCCTGGAGAGCGTAATATAGCGTAATGGCGGCAGAGTGACCGACTTGGTGTATCGGTGTGAGTTAGCTCGTGTATGCACACGAAAGTGTAGGACTAGCGGTGCTTCACGCCCTTCAATGCAAGAAAGCATCCGTCTTTTTTTTACATTCGTGATTTATTCATTCTCGTTCTCCTTCATTCATTCACTCAATTCGTTCTGACTGAGGGAGTCACAGATTAAATGAGGTAGTTCTGTGTAGTGTTTATATACTCTGTGGTTCTGTGGTTCCGATCTTTTGGTTTTTTTTTGGCGGGCTTTTGAAGAGGATAGGCGCGTTTTTTGAAAATTTTTCTAAAATATTTCTGAAAATTGTTAAAACTCGATAAACTTACGCTAAAAGTATTTAAAACATCGTCGTTAGGTTCGGCGAGATGAAAGATCGCCCGGGGGCAAAGCCCCCTGGGCTTTCCGAGGATGAACCTCCTCCCAAATTAAAGAGGGGGCGAACTGAGGACCATGGACGCGAACATCACGGCGAGCAGCAGCAGGATGATGGATTCAAGCCATATCTGAAACCAGGTTACAGGCGGCTGTACGCGGAAAATTTGGTGAGCGATGAATTCATTGTCTTTGTTGAATCCGAAAATGGCAGAATTGGTAATAAAAACCCTGACCAGCTAAACACGATCTTCAAAAATGACGTCAAGGGCGTGGTGGGCATCAAGCGCATCAATGCTAATAAAATTGGTGTGTGCTTTGGACAAGCTTCCAATGCGAACAACTTCCTGACGAATGACGAACTGCTGAAGAAACAGGGCTTTAGAGCCTATATTCCCGCGAGGTCTGTAGAGACTATTGGGGTCCTTCGCTTCGTTCCAACAAGTATCACGAATGAAGAACTGTTTAAGAAACTTGCAGCAGAATTTGAAATTGTAGGCGTAAGGCGCTTTACCCGCAAGGTCAACGGAGAAATTGTTCCGTACAGTTCAGTGTCTGTGACTTTCTTGTCACAGACACTACCGGAGTATGTATACCTAGATCTGTATAGATTTAAGGTCAATGAGTACAGAGCACCACTTCTGCAGTGCTTTAAGTGCTTCAGATTTAACCATGGAGCGAAGTTCTGTAAAGGACTGCAGAAGTGCTCTATCTGCTCTGGTGAGCACCACTTCACAAAATGCGACAAAGAGGATGAATTGAAATGTATCAACTGCCAAGGGCCTCACTTGGCAATTTCCAGAGACTGTCCAGTTAAAAAAAACAAGTTAGAAGAACATGTTAATAGGACTAATTATGCAAAAATTGCTGCTTCAGCCAAAAAACAAGACAATATTGTCAAAAACTACAACTCGAACTTCCCTCCACTGAAAGCCAAGCCTTCGCCAATGATTGCTAGGGCTCCCACAAAACCCATAGTAACAGAACCTCCACAACTTGTGATCTCAAATTCAAATTTAGTCAAAGAAATAGTCAAGAGCGACTTCATCTTAAATGGTTTGGTAGGAGCTTTGGTAACATTGGCGAATGGTAATTTGCCCAAAATCAATGCTTCCATTGTGCAGGAAGTGTTGATTAAATCACTACAGAATAATGGATAAATCATTTATTACAATAGTACAGTTTAATGTAGAAGGAGTTATTAACAAGAAGCCATTATTAATTTCATTTTTATTAAATAATGATGTAGACGTTTGTCTTTTAAATGAGACTTGGCTTAGGAACAATAGCACTTTTAATATTCCTAATTACAATATAATTCGACAAGACGGGAAAGATGGACGAGGAGGTGTAGCAATTTTAGTTAAATCCAATTTGAAATTCTCTACTGTCTCTGTTCCTTTTTACAATTTTATGCATTCTGCTGCAATAATCTTACAAACCAATGCTGGTAATTTATCAATTCTCTGTAGTTATATACCGCCTCCTAATGATAACCGTAGATTTCAGTGCAGAAGACTCAAACAGATTTTGAATATGTTACCGAAACCAATGCTTTTTTCGGGCGATCTCAACGCCCATCACGTCGCTTTTGGGTGTTTGAGGTCTAACTCTCGCGGTAATGAGATCTATAACACACTCGATGAGTATGATCTATGTATATTAAACACTGGTTTTCCTACCACTGTAGGTAGTCCTTCTAAAATGCCTTCTGCAATTGATATTTCTTCTGTCAGTCCTTCTGTTGCTCCTCTTTGCGAGTGGACAGTTCATGATGATGCGATGGGCAGCTATCATTTTCCAACAGTTATAACAATTCACACCACAATTCATAAATACGATATTGGTAATTCCGCTGATCGATATCTTTATAATAAAGCAGATTGGCAGGCTTATGCATCTGAAACAGAGAGAATATTAGGGCAATTTAATATAGACAGTAGTAACCCAGTCAAAACTTACAATGATTTTTGCGAAGAACTTAATCAGATTAAAGATGTCACTATTCCAAAGCTAAGGAAAACTAATAGCATTGTCATTAAAAAGCCTGTTCCTTGGTGGGACAATGAATGCTCAGATGCTGTTAATAAAAGTAAAGAAGCTCTAAATATGTATAGAAGTAATGGTAATATGTCGAGTTACATTGAATATAAAAAATTAAATGCTTTTAAAAAAAGATTATTAAAAGAAAAGAAGAAATACGGATGGACTAAATTAGTTGAATCTTTTAACAGGTATACACCTATAAGCACTATTTGGAATTACATCAAAAGATTCAAACGTGTAACATTACCCAAAATGCCCAAAAACGACGAATGGATTCCAGCCTTCATTGATAAATATGCTCCACCGTCTCCTCCTGAAAAAAACATAGACATAAACTCATTAAATGAAATCTTTAATAACACAGGGAATAGTAATTGTGCTCATCTTTCAGAACCATTTTCCTTTGCAGAATTCACATTTGCTATCAAATATAGAAAAGATACAACCCCAGGATTAGATGACATTCCTTACAAGCTTATTAGGAACATGCATGTTGATGCCCAAAAATCGTTATTGGAAATGTACAATGTATTGTGGATGACTCAGTCCATTCCTGAAGCTTGGAAAACACAATGCGTTATTCCTATATTGAAACCAGACAAGTCTAGTGATGACTTTAATTCATATAGACCAATTTCTTTATCCTCATGTGTAGGTAAATTGTTTGAGTTTATGCTTAAAACCAGATTAGACCATTACGTAGAGCAGAATAAAATCTTACCAGAGCAGCAATTCGGCTTCAGGAAGGGTCGTAGTGCTACAGAGAGCTTTACTTCACTCATCTCTGACATCAGGAATTCCTTTCACAGCCAATCAGCCACCGTATGTGCATTTCTTGATGTACAGGGAGCTTTTGATAATGTTGATCCATCTGTATTGGCAGGAATTTTATCAGAGATTGGTATGCCAGGACATGTCTGTAAATGGATATTTCATTTTCTTTATGATAGGACTATGTATGTTAAATTTAACAACATACTACACGGACCAGGACAAGTTTTTAAAGGTACTATGCAAGGAGCAACCATATCCCCTTTATTGTACAATATTTATACATCTCAGATAAATAAATATCTGACCCAGACTGGAGTTCAATTCCTGCAGTATGCAGATGATTTGTTAATATACTCTGTACATAAGGATGTAAATATAGCTGTAAATAATTTAAATTTAGCCCTCTCTCAAGTGCATAATTATTATTTTAATAAGCTCAAATTGGTTATAAATCCATTAAAGAGTGGAGCTATGCTTTTCTCCAAAAGGCTTTCTCCTTGTAATAGTTTGGTAGAATACAATAATCTCCCTATACCTTGGTTGAAAGAAAAGAAGTTTCTTGGTATATTGCTGGATCATAGGCTAACATTTGAATCTCACATAAATTATATCATCAAAAACGCCTCCAAAGCCCTTAATATACTTCGGTCTCTGGCAGGAGTACATTGGGGGTCTGACCCAAAAATATTATCTATGTTATATAAGAGCATTATGCGCAGCCATTTCGATTATAGCTCAATTGCTTATATGGGGGCAAGCCTTGCTTTGCTGAAGAAATTAGAAGTTATTCAGAATAAAGCTTTGAGAATTATTACAGGGGCTATGTGCTCTACTCCAATTAATGCAATGCAATGTGAGGCTTGCATTCCCCCTTTACATCTTAGACGTCTACAGCTAGCTGAAAGGTTCTGTTTGAAAATGTTAACTAAAAATAATAGAGTTGTCTTAGATCACATTTTACCAATGCATGCCACTGAATTGGGCAATTCAGTGGCTCCTTATGCAAATTTTAATCAGATATTAAATGGTAACATACCAACCTTATTAAGAATAGTTTTACATTTGAATGATTTAACAAAAAATTTGCATCAGGATAATTTGTGGCCCCTCTATAGGATGGATCTCGATATTCTATTGAAAAATAATTTTGTACATAAACCATGCATTACGAACCAACAAGATTTACTTGCTTTCCTGGAAAATAATCATCTGTATTCCATCTATACTGATGGCTCTAAAACAGTTGATAGGGTAAACTCAGCATTTTTTGACCCTCAGTTAAAGAAAACTAAATGTTTTAAAATTGACACTAGATGTAGCATTTTTACCGCCGAAGCTTATGCTATCCATCAAGCTTTAATTTACGTTCAAAAAATTGATACTTGTAATATAATTATATTTACTGACTCACTCAGTGTATTATTAGCTTTAGAAGGTAACTGCCTTCGTTATAATGTAAATTATCTCATCTATAATATAAAGAATTTGTTAAATAGTTTGTTAGTTAGTGGTAAGGTAGTTAAGTTAATGTGGGTACCTGCTCACCGGGGTATCACTGGAAATGAAGTCGTCGATCGAGCTGCAAATCTGGACCCTGACGAGGATCACTCTACAGACCTCAAATTTCCATTTACTGATCTCCATGTTCATCTGAATGAGAATCTGAAAGCAATATGGTGCAACTACTGGAATGAGATCAGTAAAGAGAAAGGAAGCTGGTATAGAGACATCCAAGGAAGCCCGCCCGCCCAACCTTGGTACCATCGGAAAAAAGACATAAACTGCCGGAAATACATAACCACCCTAAACAGAATGAGATTCGGCCACTGCCAAACCCAAGCTCACCTTTATAGACTCAGCCTAGCCCAAGATTCGAACTGCATTTACTGTGGAACTGAAAACGCCGACCTAAACCATCTCGTGCTCAACTGTCAAGAATTTAAATTGCACAGATTAATACTTATCACGGAACTTGACACAATCAGCTGCGAAACGGGTGTCCCTACACCAACTCTTCTTCCAAATCTACTTAGCAATCCTACCTTTTTCGCCCCCTTATATAAATTCATTATGAACAGTGGAATAAAAATTTAAAGTGACTGGAAAAACTGAACATTATAGTGAAGTGATACGGAAGTGATAAGTGCTCTTATCTGAAAACTAATACTATAAAAAACTAATACAATACTCAAGGCTCAAAAGGACACGGATCCAGGGCCGTAAAACCCTTTATTAAAAAAAAAAAAAAAAAAATCCGATCTTTTGAAGCTTATTCAAAAGATCGGAAAGCACGCTTGATAGTCTTAGCATCCTCACAACAGATATCCAAATTGCCTTTAAACGTCAACAATATCTAGTTGCAGTCTTTTTAGATATAACATCGGCTTACGACAACGTCCAGCTCCCACAATTGAAACAAAAGTTACTCCACTACAATATTCCAAACAAAATTATTCGATACTTATGTAATTTATTAATGGAACGATCAGTTATTGTCAGGCACCCCGGCTCCAAAGCTCCTGCTCGGCGTATATGGAAGGGCCTTCCGCAAGGATCTGTCCTAAGTCCTCTTCTTTTCAATTTTTATACATGTGATCTGGAAAGAACAGTAAACTGCTTTTGCAACGTCTTACAGTATGCTGACGACTTAACTTTATATTTGGCTGTGAATAACATTGCAGAAGCCAAATCACGACTGAATTTGGCACTGTCGTATTTAGGTCTATGGCTGTCTAACCATGGATTTTCACTTTCTGTTGCGAAAAGCTGTGCTGTTGTGTTTACCAGAAGGTATAGGATCCCTAATCTAAATATCCAAATCGAAGGACAATCCATTCCAGTAGAAAAAAAAGTAAAATTCTTAGGGGTCGTCCTAGATTCGAGGCTGAACGGTCAGGCACATTGCAATTACATCAGCCAAAAATGTGAACAAAACATCAATATCCTGCGCGCTCTTTCGGGTGTATTGTGGGGTTCCCACCCATACTGCCAAAAACTCCTTTATAATGCTATCATAAGAAGCCACCTCGACTATGGTAGTTTTGTTTTGGAGCCGTGCTCCAAGGCGGCTGCGGATACAATAAATCGCTCCCAATACAAAGGCCTCCGAACAGTGATTGGGGCGATGAAGTCGACTCCGACAAATGCTCTCCAAGTGGAGTGCTCAGACCCTCCCCTACACATACGAAGACAATACCTTTGTGACAAATTCTTACTCAAAATTTCCCAAAATTCGAGCCATCCTTTATGGAGTAAGCTTCAGGTACTATCAGACTTATCCGTTCCTAATAGCAGCTTGAAAGGTTCCTGCCTTCTAAAAAGTTTCAAAATGATTACCCAAATCCCCTATACAATCCAAAAATTTAACAAATGCCCCCTCTTTGATACGAGTTACAATGCCCTCCAATTCTCCCCCCCTGTAGTTACTAGTTTTGGCATTGATAAGAATTCCATATTTGCGGAGAGACAATACAGAAGTATTATGGAAAGAGACTGGAAAGATTGGCTTCCTATATTTACAGATGCTTCCAAACTCTCAGAGGAAGGTGACGTGGGAGCGGCGGTATGGGTTCCCAGAACTAAGATAGTTCTCAGTTTCAGACTGCCCCCATTATCCTCAGTCTTCACGGGAGAAGCTATTGCAATCCTTGAAGCAATTCACTACGCTGAAAATCATAATGTTGAGAGATGCATCATCCTCACGGACTCTCTTAGTACCCTTTATGCGTTACAAGCAAACCCCTTCAAAAGTAAACAGAAATTCCCTGTAATACTTCAAATTAGAGAAGCTTTGGCAAATTCAAATATAAATATTACCATTGCTTGGATTCCAGGACACTGTGGTATTGTTGGCAATGAAACCGCCGATACCCATGCTAAAATTGCCACTCAAATTGGGGACACCCCTCATTATGAATTAGCTGCACATGACTTGGCCCCCTTGGCCGGCTCACGGATGAAGAAATCCTGGGATAATGACTGGAAGTTCTCTCAAACCATTAAAGGCAAACATTTTGCCGAAATTCAGCCTGTCATCCCGTTGAAGCCATGGTTTTTTAGGTTTCGTGATTTGGACAAACGAGTGACCTCAACCATTTGTCGTTTACGCTTAGGGCATGCCTGCACACCGGTCCACCTGGCTAAGATCCGAGTGAGAGACAACTCCCTTTGTGAGTGTGGTTTGGACGACGGCTCCGCAGAACACCTGCTTTTCAGTTGCCCCAATCTCCGGTTTTCTCTTATGGATGTCCTGCCTGATAACATTATCCGACCTACTAATCTTAAGCTTATCCTCTCCCAGGCAAATACACCTCTTGTTTATATTATAGGTAAATTTCTTTCAGACAATAATATCAAACTTTAGTTTTTTCAAAATTTTACAAAAATAATAAGGGAAATTAAAAAAAAAAAAGACAAACAGTTCTTATTGACTCAAAATTCTGACCGAGCCTTGTTCGCTTGTGATTGGCTATAGTCTTGTCTAACACGTGATATTGGCGAAATTGTACTGGACAATCAGTGCACTGAGTCCATAAAACAGAATTGAATTGAAGCTTATTCATGATTTTAGTTTGTTGTAAAAATGATGGGAATTGATGATTTTTGTCGAAAACTACCTAAAATTGTAAGTAACTTTCTCATTGTAAAAAAAGATAATGTTAAAAATTATAATTATTGTATTTGCAAAGTCAAGCCAAGTCATTGAGTTATGACATTATCGTTCCTATTTCAATAGACACAAGTGATCATCATGGTAGTGTCAGTGGTGTCATGGTTGGTAGCTACTCGGTACTAATATACGAGTGATTGGTGGCTGTATCTACTAAGTACAATCAGGACCAAATGGTTTTTTTTGCATTTTGTTAGGAACTACACGCCCACTTAAATGGTTCACTAAGCTACGATACTATGCTGGTTCTAAAGCGATACCACGCTGACACTGGTATACAAGATGATACGGACGTTTTTGAACTCGGATCCGGTGATTATAAAAACTTATCTAGGTAAGTTTTCAAGTTTTGATTTTTGCGTTATATCATAGAAACTAATTTCTTTCACTGGCAACAACTTTAATAAGCTGATTGTTAAAACAGTTTGAAAAGTTGCTAAAAAACATCACGTGATTAAGAGGCGATACCGAAGTATTCTTTGAATAGAAAAAGTGTCGAATTAAGCTTTATTCCTTAGTAACTTAGTTAAGAACATGACTGCTTAATGTCATGCAGTTTGCATCGGACCCCCGGGCGACTTGTCTTGTGAATTTAGGAGTGGTACGTTCACCGAGTTGAGTTGTCAACTTCCAAACAATGGGGTGGTTGGTAACTCAGCCCACCTTAAAATTTACAAATTAATTAAACACTGTAATTTTGCACTGCACACTGTAATTTTAAGCTTAAGTAAAAATTAAAGTTTGCGTTGATAAGAAACCTGAATGTACGGTCGCGGTCTAAAAATGTTTATCGGTTTTCAAATTAGATTCTCTAACACACTGTGTGCAAATGCTATATCTAGGTACGTATTACTTTTTAATAGTTGTTGCATCGATTTTAACAAAAAGAGTATTCATGACGTTTTGATGATGAAACTCTTTTGTTTATTTAAAAGTTCACATAATTGAATATTTTTACCATGAAATCAAAAATACTAGGATTAAAATAATAGAAATTGATGAAAAAAGCGCAGGAAACGTTGAATTAGGCGGGCGTATTTTTTTGAGAATTTGAAAATTATTTTAAAATAGGATTATAAGATCAGTTCTTTATGTTTCTGTAATATATTGTAGATTAGAGTTAATTTTATAGTTTTTGTATATAGTTTCTTTATATCTGGTAAGTTTTTTTTGTTACTTTCTGTCTGGGCCCATGGAGGAGCCGCCCGATCCGGGGGGCACAGTCCCCTCGGTCGGTGTTAATATAACTATCCCTATTAATAATGAGTCCACTGGTATGGACACTGACGGATCAATTAGATCAGAAAAAAGAAAAAGAACAAGGGCGCAGCGCAAGGTCTGCAGACATTGTAACAAAAGAAGGAAACATCATAAGCTTGGTTCAGATACGGTTAATGTTTGTGGATGTGATAGCGATGACAGTAAAAAAACGACTGTGTGTGAAATGGGTCCCCTACGCAGTTTCGATAGCCGTTGTTGCGAAAAACGTTGTATCGAATTTTTATCCCGCTGCCTCATAAGTTCGAAAGCTTATAGACTCGAATGCCGTAGTGGCGAAAGACGCTGTTTCGAAAAACATTTTCACTGCCTCATACGCTCGAATGCTTGTCATTTCGATTCATTCAGTCTTAATGCGTATAAAAAATCAAGTAGTGAATAAAACAAAACAAATTTAGTTTAAATCTACATTTATTATTGTTTAACAAATTTTCTACGTGTAACAAAAAATCTAGTAGGTACTGATCTATAACAATTACTACTGAAGTGGTATCAAGTTTTGAAATTAATCAATTGCACAAGTATTATAAGTAGGTATTAGTACAAACGAGTACTTATGCGAGTATCTATGCACAAAAAAGGTTTATAAGGCTATTAATTGCCAACAATAACAGAACAATATGACTATTGAACGTTGATGGAGCGAAGGTGTACGTAATTGTTATCACATTGTACGTTATTTAAGTTTTATTGCGTAATAAAGTGTAAAAAACAAAGTTAAAAAACAAACAAGCATTCGAGCGTATGAGGCAGCGAAAATGTTTTTCGAAACAGCGTCTTTCGCCACTACAGCATTCGAGTCCATGAGCTTTCGAACTTATGAGGCAGCGGGAAAAAAATTCGATACAACGTTTTTCGCAACAACGGCTATCGAAACTACGTAGGGGACCCGCGTGAAATGCCAGATTCACAAGGGGCTTCGTCCCAAGTGGACGCAGGTTCTTCTGTGTCGGGTGTTTTACCATTACCCATGACTCTGCCCCTTCAGTCTCCTCAGGTTGGCAGGACTCAGTACGAACCGACTGATGCCTCCCCATACATAATACATCTACAAAAAAATTCAACTGAGGATTTACCTTCTCCCACTCTCCACCCGGTATCGTTTGGTCACTATATGAAAAGACGTGGATTCAAAAATGTAATTAATGGTAGTGTCAAACGACTAAGCCGGAGCAAACTGAGCATTTCGTTGTCCGATTTTAATGATGCTAATTTGTTCCTGTTAGACCCAGATTAAAAAAAAAAATTTCAAAGCTTTCATCCCATCTTTTAACATCACAAGGATGGGAGTGGTCAGAGGAGTCCCAGCAGAGTGCACCCCTGAAGAGGTACTCGACAACATTTCTGTGCCAATTGGTTGTGGCAAAGTTCTCAAAATTAAAAGGTTTAATTATAAAATACACGGCCCAACCCCTACATGGAAACCCTCACAGACTGTTGTGTTAACATTTGATGGTCAGGTGTTGCCAAAAAGAGTTTTTCTATGTTACAATGCTCTACCTGTAGAGCTCTATTCGTACCCTACCGTACAATGTTTTAATTGTTGCCGCTTCGGCCACACTAAGGTTAAATGTAATTCCACACCAAGGTGTTACAGATGTGGTCAGAATCACTCAGGTGACTCTTGTCACATTGAGAATGATGATGCAGTGTGTTTATCCTGTAATGGAAGGCATTTTGCCACAAACAAGTTATGTCCAGAATATGAAAGGCAGACCCGGGTAAAACTTTATATGGCACAAAATTGTGTCTCATATTCAGAAGCTATTAAGTTACATCCTCCAGTAAATAAGTCCTACAGTGATGTATTATCCTCAGCCCCAACAGTTTTCACCACTGACATTCGTATAGCTTTTTCAAATAATAATTCTGTTCTTGCAGCGTTTCTAGATATTCAAGCTGCCTATGATAATGTACTTGTGTCTGTCCTGAAACAAAAACTTCAATTATTAAAAGTTCCCAATTTGCTTGTAAATTTTATTGTAAATATACTTTCAGAAAGGTCAATTAATGTGTATATAGATGACACAAAAATATCTAGACTAGTTTGGAGAGGTCTCCCTCAAAGCTCAGTGCTCTTATTATTATTATTATACAATATACAATTATTATTATACAATATTTATAATTACGATTTAGATTCTGCTCTCTGTCGCTCTGTAGAAGTCTTGCAATATGCAGATGACCTTCTTCTTTATACAGTGGGTAACTCAATAGACTCTATGTGCTCATCTCTTACTTCTTCTCTGTCAATGCTTCATCAATGGCTTTCCACGAATGGTCTGGACCTGTCTGTCAGTAAGAGTGCTGTGGTGTTGTTTTCACGAATGAGAAAGCGTCCAGACATTTGTGTCGAATATAATTCCTCTCCCATTCCAGTAAAAATGCAAGTGAAATTTTTAGGAGTTATTTTAGACAGTCAACTTACTGGACTCCCACATTGTGAATACATTGCTGCCAAGTGTGACCGCTTTTTAAATATTATCAGATGCCTCTCAGGGGTTTGCTCTCTATAATGCTCTAATTAGAATTGTTCTGGATTACGGAACCTTCTTATTGGAGCTCGGTAGTGCAGCTGGCTTTAAGAAATTGGATCCTGTGCAGTCCAAGGCTTTAAGAATCATTTTAGGAGCAATGTAATCCAGTCCTATTAATTGCTTGCAAGTAGAGTGTGGGGAGCCTCCTCTCCGGTTAAGGCGTCAATACCTGTCCTTATTATAAAGTCAAAGTACTAGTCCCACAGGGCTACTCCGTGCCTTGTTAAGAGTTTCTTGAAATTTAACTTTATTGAGACTCCATGTCATAACTCTAATTTGCTTCCTCTTTTTCATTGTCCTTACAACTCTTTAGTTGAAATCCCAAACGTTAGTCATAATTTAGGAATTTTTAAACATGATATCTGTCAAAATGCCGAGTTGAATAACCTATTAGACAACCAATTCCAGGGGTGGCACACTATTTTTACCGACGCTTCAAAACATCAAGGCAGTTGCGTAGGCGTAGGTGTATTTCATGCACAATATACAATAATCCAGAAAATTAAACTTCCGCCTGAATCTTCAGTATATTCTGGAGAATGTTATGGTCTATTAAAAGCTGTAGAATATATTTTATTAATGGGTCTTAGGAATACTTTAGTGCTGAGGGATTCATTGAGCTCTCTGCAGGCGTTAATTAAATTTCCGTTTTTCTCTACCATTCACCCTACAATTTTTGGTATCCGCAAGTTGCTACTTATTTGTTCAGAGAAAGATCTTACTGTGCAATTTGGATGGGTCCCTTCCCACTGTGGCATAATTGGTAACGAAAAGGCTGATGAACTTGCGAATTCTGCGGTGGAGTGCGGAGACGTATTCCCGTATGAAAATCATCATAATGACCTGGCCACTCTTCCCAGAATTTATCTTTAGGTTTCCTGGGATAGAACCTGGTCAGAGAACCAGTCAAAAGGCATTCATTACCGGAGGATCCAACCTAATATTTCGCCAAAGCCCTGGTTTTGTAGTGCGGATGCCAAGTTTAGTAAGAAAATTACATCAAGCCTAATCTGAATGCGTCTAGGCCACACCTCAACTCCGGCTTATCTTGCTAGACTTGGCATTGTGCAGAGTCCTGCCTGTGCATGTGGGGCTGAGGTGGGAGATATTAATCACTTATTATTTTCTTGTCCTGATTGTGATCGTTCCTTTTTTATTTCTTCCCTGATTTCCCTTGGTGTCCCTTTCCCTTCCTCTGCGTCCTGCCTCTTATGTAGTTATAATGTAAATATTTATTAATGTGTAGCGAAGTTTTTAAGTTTGACCGATATTAAAATATAGTTTTCTTTGTTTATGTAAAATGCCCTTATGTAAATATTTCCTTTGTACTCATTATTCCTTTATTTATTTTTATTTTGTATCCCAATGTTATTAACACCTGATTCTTATACCTTTTTCCAAATCCGTTCCATTTTAACTTTGTATATTACGTTCCGTTTCCCTACCTTTATCTAATACCTACTTGACACTGGCGTAGGCACAAACCGTGCAGAACCATAACACAAAAAAAAAATAGAAATTGATTGTAAAACCATGGCAACCTCGCTTGGGTGAATCTCTATTGTTTTTTCTATTCTATATGCCTAATCTATGCTCTATGCCTAATCAAATCACATAATATCATCGACCATGTGGCATAGATTTGTGCATGCAATTACCAACCTTAAGGTGGTAAACATTTTCAGACCGCGAGTGTACTTGGGAGGAATGTAGAAATATGTGACCGAAAGTAATATAGGATTGAGAACTATTAAATTAAAACAAAAAATGACGTTGTAATTTCAAATTTGTAGCATATAAATCTGACGTGGTAGTGGGCTAGTCGACGGGCTACTCAAGTGAAGATCACAAACTGGCAAATGCACCGGCTCGCTGGACTGACGATATGAGATAGATTGCTGGCAGTGGCTGATTGAGGATGGCCGAGGACAGAGAGATATGGCGTGCCTTGTGGCCTATGTACAGCAGTGAACGAGTGATGATAATTAAAATAATCTCTCCTATCAATAAAATGTGCCTACTGCAATGTTCAAAGTACTTTCCCTACATGTGGCATAGTCATGGGACGTTCAGTATATGTATATTAGAAGAAGTTCTGAAAAAAAGTTCTCATCATAATTTTACAAAAAATTCTAAAATTAAGTGACCAATTCTTATTACTTTCTGTATTACTTTCCCATTGTACTGTCATATAACATGATATAACATAAAAATGTAATGCCTTTTAATCCAGTATTTTATTTTCATACACCAGCTCTAATACTTTGGTTATTGATGATCATAA